>JAJPUD010031146.1:0-12713 GCA_023553655.1 Myrmecobius fasciatus | reverse complement strand
TACCACTTTTTCCCTCTTTTCCCCAGTATGATGACCTTTCCCCCTCTGGTTCTCTTTTTCATATTATCAAAGTAATATCTAGTTCATTATACCCCCAAACTTTAAGTATCCCCCTTGTAAAAATAAAGTTCTCAAGAGTCTTCCTTTTTACCTTTTTATGCATCTCTTCAGTTCTGTGTTTGGATGTCAAATTTTTTGTTCAGATCCAGTCTTTTCATTAGAAATAGGTGAAATTCACCTATATCATTGAATGACCATCTTCTTCCCTGGAGGATAATGCTCATTCTAGCTGGATAGGTTATTCTTGATTGTAATCCAAGTTCCTTTGCCCTTCGGAATATCTGGTTCCAGGCCCTTCGATCCTTCAGGAACTCCTAATTGAACACCAGATAGATAATTTTGATTATATTAAGTTTAAAAGTTTCTATACAAATAAAACTAATGCAGACAAGATTAGGAGGGAAGCATGAAACTGGGAAATCATCTTTACATTTAATGGTTCTGATAAAGGCCTCATTTCTAAAATATATAGAGAATTGTCTCATATTTATAAGAATTCAAGCCACTCTTCAGTAGATAAGTGGTGAAAGGATATGAAGAGATAATTTTCAGATGATGAAATTAAAACTATTTATAATCATATGAAAAGGTTCTCCAAATCACTATTGATCAGAGAAATGCAAATTAAGACAACTCTGAGGTACAACTACACACCTGTCAGATTGGCTAAAATGACAGGAAAAGATAACAATGAATGCTGGAGGGGATGTGGGAAAGCTGGGACACTAATACATTGTTGGTGGAACTGTGAATGGATCCAAGTATTCTGGAGAATAATTTGGAGCTATGCTCAAAAAGTTATCAAACTGTGCATACCCTTTGACCCAGCAGTGTTTCTATTGGGCCTATATCCCAAAGAGATCTTAGAGGAGGGAAAGGGACCCACATGTGCAAGAATGTTTGTGGCAGCCCTTTTTTTAGTGGCTAGAAACTGGAAACTGAAGGGATGCCCATCAATTGGAGAGTGGCTGAATAAATTATGGTATATGAATGTTATGGAATATTATTGCTCTGTAAGAAACGACCAGCAGGATGATTTCAGAGAGGCCTGAAGAGACTTGCATGAACTGATGCTGAGTGAAACGAGCAGAACCAAGAGATCATCATACACAGCAACAACAGTATTACATGATGATCAATTCTGATGGCATGGCTCTCTTCAACAAAGAATTGTCTCAAACCAGTTCCAATTGTTCAGTGAAGAAAACCATATACACCCAGAGAGAGGGATATGAAATATGGGCCACAACGTAACATTTTCATGCCCTCTATTGATGTTTGCTTGCATTGTGTTTCCTTTCTCTGATTTTCTTTTTTTTTCTTGTAGATAGGATTTTTCTTGCACAACTTGTCAAGTATTTCAACATTATTAACATGTAGTGGACTTCCTGCCATCTAAGGGAGGGGAGGGGACTGGGGGTAAAATTTGTAATGGAAAGCTTTGTAAAGATCAATGCTGAGGAACTACCCATACATATGTTATACAAATAAAAAGGTTTAATAAAAAAAAATTGTGCATACCCTTTGACCCAGTGAAACTGCTTGTATATCTGGTACCCCAAAGAGAGTAAAGAGAAAATGGACTCACATGTACAAAGATAGTTGCAGTAGATCTTTTTGTGGTGGCAAGTAATTAGAAACTGATGGAGTACCCATCAGTTGGAGAATGGCTGAACAAACTATGATATATAAATGTGGCAGATTATTATTGTGTTAAAGGAAATAATAAAGGATATCATTTCACAAGAACCTGGGAAAACTTATATGAACTGATGCAAAGTGAAGTTAACAGGGCTAAAATGACAGAAAAGATAACGATGAATGTTGGAGGGGATGTGGGAAAACTGGGACACTAATACATTGTTGGTGGAACTGTGAACGGATCCAACCATTCTGGAGAGCAATTTGGAGCTATGCTCAAAAAGTTGTCAAACTGTGCATACCCTTTGACCCAGCAGTGTTTCTACTGGGCCTATATCCCAAAGAGATCTTAGAGGAGGGAAAGGGACCCCCACCTGTTCAAGAATGTTTGTGGCAGCCCTTTTTGTAGTGGCTAGAAACTGGAAACTGAAGGGATGCCCATCAATTGGAGAATGGCTGAATAAATTATGGTATATGAATGTTATGGAATATTATTGCTCTGTAAGAAACGACCAGCAGGATGATTTCAGAGAGGCCTGGAGGGACTTGCATGAACTGATGCTGAGTGAAACGAGCAGAACCAGGAGATCATCATACACGGCAACAACAGTATTACATGATGATCAATTCTGATGGACATGGCTCTCTGCAACAAAGAATTTTCTCAAACCAGTTTAAATTGTTCAATGAAGAAAACCATATGCACCCAGAGAGAGGGATATGAAATATGGACCACAACGTAACATTTTTATGATCTCTATTGACATTTGCTTGCATTGTGTTGCCTTTCTCTGATTCTTTTTTTTTTCTTGTAGATAGGATTTTTCTTGCATAACTTCTCAAGCATTTCAACATTATTAACATGTAGTGGACTTCCTGCCATCTAGGGGAGGGGAGGGGACTGGGGGTAAAATTTGTAATGGAAAGCTTTGTAAAGATCAATGTTGGGAAACTACCCATATACATGTCATACAAATAAAAAGCTTTAAATAAAAAAAATCAAAAAAAAAAGTGAAGTTAACAGAACCGGAACAATTTATATAGTAACAATAATAATGTAAAATTAAAAAAAAATTTTGAAAGACTTAGAGACTATGATCAATGCAATGACTAATTATAATACTCAAGCACTGATAATGAAACATACTCTCCATTTCTAAAGAAAGGAAGCATGCTGATGGATTATAGACTGGATGCTGTTGGATGGAGTATAGACTGATGGATTTTTCCTTTTCCTTCCTTTCTGTTTCCTTTTCTCTTCCGTTCTTTCCTTTTTGAAATGGCTAATGTGGAAATTTATTTTACTTGAGTATGGATACTTGTAATTGATTTTGTTTTTCTTGTCTAGAAAATTCAGAAATAAAATTACATTTTTTAATATATTTTATTTAAAAAGACATTTATATGAAGAGATGGACAAGAATCACAGTTGTTGATAGACATGGATATCATTTGGGCCAATGGAGGGAATACTCACATCAATGAGATCACAGATCCATTAAAGAAAATGATAACAGTACAGAAGAAAGACATTTATTGTTAAAGAACAACTAGAGAACATTATGAAATGCAAAATGGATAATTTCGATCACATTAAATTAAAAAGGTTTTGCACCAACAAAACCAATGCAGCCAACATTAGAAGGGAAGCAGAAAGCTGGCAAACAATTTTTACAGACAGTGTTTCTGATAAAGACCTCATTTCTAAACTATATAAACTGAATCAAATTTTTAAGAGTACAAGCCATTCCTCATTTGACAATTAATAAAAGGATATTAGTAGACAATTTTGAGATAAGAAATTAAAGTTACTAAGTCACTAATAATTATTGATTAGAGAAATACAAATGAAGACAATCCTGAAGTACCACTTTATGACTTTCCCATAAGCTAAAATGTAGCAAAAGAAAATGATAAATGTTGGAGGAGATATGGGAAAACTGGGCAACTAATGCATTGTTAGTAGAGCTGTGAAATCATCCAACCATTCTGGAGAGCAATTTAGAACTTTGCCAAAAGGGCCGCAAAAGTATGCAAACTCTTTGATACAGCTGTGTCACTATTGGGTTTGTATCCCAAGAAATCATAAAAGAGGGGAAAGGACCCACATGTGCAAAAATATTTGTAGTAATTCTTTTGTAGTGGCAAAGGACTAGAAATTGAGTGGATTCCCATCAGTTGAGGAATGGCTGAATAAATTACAGTATATGAATGGCATGGAATATTATTGTTCTATAAGAAATTATGAACAGACTGATTTCAGAAAATCCTGAAAATTCTTACATGAATTAATGCTGAGTGAAGCGAGCAGAAACAGGAGAACATTGAACATAGTAGCAACAAGATTATGTGATGATCACCTGTGGGAATCTTGGCTCATTATTTAGCTAGCCTTGATCACTGATTGAGCTTTGCCTCAGTCAAACTAAATCATTTTAAATACCTTATTTATAAATGCCAAGATCTCCCACTGTATTGGAGACCATTTCAAGTCATCCTGATCTATATCTGGCCGCTAGATTCAAATGGCTCTAGAGGAGAAAGTAAGGCTGGTGACCTTGAATACCATCCTCACTTAAATTAGATTCACTTGCTTGCCATGGCATCACTTCCCTGATGTCGTATTCCTTTTTGAGAATGAAAGACAACCACAAATAAGCAAGTCACTTTTAGTATGCTGGATAATTAACTAAATAAGAGGTTATTAATTTAGAGTCATTAAACTTGGGCTTAAAATGTTAAATATATTGCAATATAATCAGTTTACTTTATAATCTTATTTATTTTACCTATTGAAAAGTAATATTCTTTTTTTTTGCTGTGTAAAATTTTTTTAATATATAATTTTTTAATTTTATTTGCATAACATATATGTGGGTAATTCTTCAACAATAACCCTTCATAGCTTTCCGTTACAAATTTTTCCCCCCGACTCCCCACCCCTCCCCTAGATGGCAGGATATCCACTACATGTTAATTATGTTAAAATATTGGCAAATCGAATATATGTATACATATTTCCAAACTTCTCATTGTTGTGCAAGAAAAATCTTATCTACACAAATGATATATCAGATAAAGGAAACACAATGTAAGCAAACATCAATTAAGGAGTATGAGAATGTTATGTTGTGGTCCACATTTCACATCCCTCTCTCTGGGTGTATATGACTTTCTTCAGTGAACAATTGGAGGTGTTTTGAAACATTTCATTGTTGAAGAGAGCCATGTCCATCAGAATTGATCGTCATATAGTACTGTTGTTGCCGTGCATAATGATCTCCTGGTTCTGCTCATTTCACTCAGCATCAGTTCATGTAAGTCTCTCCAGGCCTCTCTGAAATCATCTTGCTGGTCATTTCTTACAGAACAATAATATTCCATAATATTCATATACCATAATTTATTCAGCCATTTTCCAATTGAAGGGCATCTATTCAATTTCCAGTTTCTAGCCACTACAAAAAGGGCTGCCACAAACATTCTTGCACATGTGGGGCCTTGAAAAGTAATATTCTGAGGAGCTCAAGACACACAAAAAAGATTAAGAACTTCTCCTGTAAGACTGGAAGTTGCAGAAAAGGTGCCAAATCACAGTGGTACAATGAATTTCCACACCTGAAAGTTCCCTAGATTAATGAAATAACAGGTTTGCTCTCAATCTAATTTTTTTTCTTATTTTATAGATGTTAAAATATGTACTGTCTGTTTTAAGAGAACCACCATAATAAAAGAGGTCACAAAGGGATACATGGACGGAAAAAGTAATTTTTAAATGATCATTTCTATTGTTCACATGAATTTAAAAATTCAAATTGTCAGTTACCTAAAAATGACATTTTTATGTGCAATCTTTAAAAAAAATTAAAAATAGAATTAAAATGTTTCTGTCTGCTTAATAAATTTAGAAAGTAAAAAACTAAGGAGAGAGAATTGTGATGTGTCCTTTGACTTTTGAAAGTTGTACTTCATCCCATAACATATTTCAGGAATTATCTCTTTATCTTGTATCAGCACACCTTGTCTCATATGTTAGACCACCTCTCTCCTTTCTGGGCTCCTAAATGGATATTTTCACCTGCTTAGATATCTCTTTAAAATACACACATATGTATGTGCACACATAAACACAGCATCACTGAAAAGGGAAAGTCATGAAATCTGTACCAGATGTGCAAATGCACTTTGAGATGGATATATTGTAGATACGGAACTGTCACCGTGCACCTCATACCTGACTGTTCCCTCATGTGCTGGCCATCTGTGACGTGGTGCCAATAGAGCAATAGAATATTGTCAGTTGCTAGACTTGCTTCATATTATTGTTTCTCCTATAGTCTTTGAAACCAAGGGCTGTCTTCAGAGACCCTTGTAAAACACCCCGACTCTCCCAGGCTCCAATGTGAATTAAGCAAAGCAAAGCAAAGCATAGGGCATCATCTTAGAAGTAGGAATTGTGAATGGTGAGGAAGTTTGGGAAGAAAATGAAAAGACCACTGGATTCCCTGTTCCCTTGTTTTCAATACAGAAATCAAGTCACTAGCACACTAGCAACTGGCACCACAGCTACAGTCCTACCTTTTATTTCTTGAAATTGTGAAAAAAAATATACTTGTCACTAACATTAGCTATAACCACTTCCATTTGCTATACATTATTATAATTATATTTGCATATGTACATCTATTTTTCCTTCTTTTAGAATGGAAATTCATCAAGGATAGGGATTGTTTATTTTTGTATTTTCCTCCACAGGGTTTAGTTAAATCAAATTAAGACACATTTGATGCTTATTATGTGTCAGACACTGTTCTAAGCACTGGGATTACAAATATGAATATGAGTTAAAAAAACAAACAAGCTTAAAAAAAAGAGAACCTTAGCCCCAAAAGAGTGTTCATTCAGATAAAGGCAGACAACATAAAAGGAAGCCAAAAATCAAGGATGGCAGAAGAGATCAGAAATGGAGCTTGAAAGGAATAAAGATGTGACTGATTTAGAAACTTTAAAATGAATATTTATGAAGGAACCAATACTAAGAAAAGAGTCCACAGGGTCAGAATGAACTTTGTACATAACAAATGCCTGGTAAATGTTCATTCATTCATCCATTCATTAATGTGTGTTTTAAATGAGGTCTGTAATATGACAACCACATCAAACCCATACTCTCCTACCTTTCTGGGATGATTCACATGTCGTTAAACATGCCCTCACATTGGCAGATCCAGAGAGTTTTCTGAAAGCATTGTATGGGTGGTGATGGAGGGCAGTCACCAACAAAATTATCTATCCTAGAGATAATTGTGATATTCTTGGGAATGGGGGAATGCCGACACTCTTACTGCTCACCATTGTCTCTCCTGGGCCATTAGAGGTTGTCATCCTGATCTATATCTTGCTACTGGCTCAGATGGTTCTGTAGGAGAAAATAAAGCAGATGACCTTGCATATCCCTTTC
Organism: Myrmecobius fasciatus; assembly: GCA_023553655.1. NCBI lineage: Eukaryota > Metazoa > Chordata > Mammalia > Dasyuromorphia > Myrmecobiidae > Myrmecobius > Myrmecobius fasciatus. The sequence continues at coordinate 5,551 of JAJPUD010031146.1, read as the reverse complement.
TTACTTAAATCCAATTCACTTGTATGTAATGACATCACTTCTCTGATATCATTGTACTCTTCCAGAATGAAAAACCAACAATAAGAGATTTTCAGAAAATCAGTTACAATGACAGTATTAACTCACACACAAAACGTTTATTAAATAATGGGGAAAAGGTAAGAATCATCATTACATTATTCATTAGAAGACAAAAATAATAATCAAAATGTCATAGTCAACCCATAAACCTAGGCCATGTTCTCCCACCAATGCATACATTATCCTGATGTGTGTATTTGGGGGAGGAATACACATGCTTACATAAACCTATCAGGGTGCTGAGTGAAATCAGCAGAACCAGGAAATCATTGTACACAAAAACAATAAGACTATATAATGATCAATTCTGAAGGACTTGGTTTTCTTTAATAATGAGATGTTTCAAACCAGTTCCAGTTGTTCAGTGAGGAAGAAAGACATATACATCCAGGGAGAGCCCTGTGGGATCTGAGTCTGGACCACAGCATATCATTTTCACACTCTCTATTATGTTTGCTTACATTATGTTTTCCTTCTCAGGTTTTTTTTCTCCTGTACAGCAAGATAACTGTATAAATACATATACACATATTGGATCTTTTAACATATTTTAACATAATTAACATATATTAGACTTCCTGCCATCTAGGGGAGGGGATCAGGGGTAAGAGGAAAAATTTGTAACAGAAAGCTTTGCAAGGGTCAATGTAGAAAAATTACCTATACATATATTTTGCAAATAAAAAGGTTTAATAAAAAAATAAATAAACCTATCAGGGAAGCAGAAATAAGAACACCCATGTACCCAAGAGAACTTATGAATATAGACTGTAAGTTTTCACATCCCTTGACCTCATTTAGGAAAGTGCTAGGTCAAAATGCTTTTCTGCAATCTACTTCCCTACTGGTCCTCATAGCTTTCCTGTTTGGCAAATTTGCTTCTCTGGTACTTTTAGGCTGCTAAAGCAGTACCTATCACTTCTTGCACACAACTAACCTTATTAGGTTACTAAGTATTAAACAACATATATTAACATATCTCCTAAAAGTAGATGTAAAATCTTTCTTTCCTTTTTTCTCTTTCAAGTTCTATAAGGCAGTAAAAGACAAGATAGATGTTTTTGGAAGATTTTCCCCTCTAAACTAGGCAGATTTCAAATAGATTTCCTTCTTTCCTTCAATCAGATTTCTAAAGTTACAGTGGTTTCCCCAAGTCAAACAGTTCCATTCATCAGCTATAAACCCTGCCTATCATCTTTCCTTAGCTCATATTTTCTCATTTCTGTAAATAGCTTTTCTTGTTGCATGAGCCTTCTATTTCTAGCTTTCTCTGACTGCTCTTCTGCTAAAGTTCTTCCCATCTCTACATTCTCTTTTCCTATTGCTCTGGATTCTCAAACCAGGCATGTGCTAAGTGATTAATTTCCCCCTTATGCTATAAAATTCCAAAAAGTCACCTTTCTGTCAGGTATGACCCCAACAGCCCTTATATTACCAATTATTTTCCCCAAAGAGCTATTTGATTTAGAATTTCCCTGTTACAATTTCCAAAACTCTGAACAAAGTCATATGCAATTGAATTGATGGACCACAATGCCCTCCAAGAATCTTTATCTCTGTGCATTGCTTTTGTATAGGTTTTCTCAGCATATTATTTTAAGAACAATTTCCCCTCTAATCTTCAGAACAATCTGTGTCTCTCCTCAAACATTTTTTATTGTATGGATTGTGCTTCTTCTCAAGTTGATGTTTTCAGTATTCCTCACACAATTATCTTTTTTTGCCTTGTCTTCCTGCAACCAAGACATTCATATTCCAAACAGTCATCACTTTTACTCCTTTCTCCCTCTCTCCATTCCTTCTTTCCCTCCTCCTTTCCTTCCTTCCTTCCTTCCTTAATTTTTCTTTCTTCCTCCCCTCCCTTCTTTCTTTATCTCTCCTTCCCTCCTTCCCTTCCTTCCTTTCCCTATCCTTCATTTAAGTGCTAGATTTCTTGAATCAATAATATACACTAATAACTTCCACTTCTTCAATATCTAATCACATTGTTAACTCTTGTCATATGGCTCCTCTCCATGATGCCTGGTACCTATTAAAACTCTTAATATTCTCTTCTCTCTGGGTTTTATTGTCTCATAAATATTTTTTCTTTTAAACTCAATGAGAAATCCTACCTCATTGCTCTCCTCTCCTCTCCTTTACTTTCTTCTGGTCTCCTTTCCTCAAGTTGTCTGCCTTCATTATTTCATCTACTGCCACATCTTAAACTATTACTTCTATGCTAATGATTCCTAAATCTATGTCTTGATTCTAATGAGTCCTAGGCTCATTACTTGCTCCTTCAATTTTCAGAGACCAACAGAATTAATATCATTTCCAGTTTTGCCTTGGGATATTTATATAATGTTTATGAATCTCTTTTGTCACATTGTTTTATAAATTAATTTTATTTTTCCAATTAGCAAAAATCTTCTTTTTCTTTCTCTTATATGAAAGAAAAACAAAATCCTTGTGATAAATATGTATGGGCAATCAAAACAATTGCCTCATTGGCCATAGTTAAGAAAAAAATGGATAGATAGACTGACAAAGATAGACAAGACAGATAGATGAATCTGCCTTCTGAGTCAATCACTTGTCTTGTAAAAGTAGATAGAATGTTTCACTATGAGTCATTTGGAATGTTGGTTGGCCATGACATTAATAGAGTTCATAAGTCTTCTAAGGTTGATTGTTTTTGCAATATTGTTTTTATTATAAAAATAAAAAGTTCTGGTTCTGCTCATTTCACTCTGCATCAGTTCATACAAATCTTCCCAGGTTTCTCTAAAACCATCCCCATCATCATTTCTTATACCATGACAGTATTCCCTTATATTCATATTCTGTAATTTATTCAGCCACTCTCCAAATTATGGGAGGTGCCTCTGTTTTCAGTTATTTTCCACTGGGAAAAAAAGTTGCCAAACATATTTTTGCTCATATGGGCTTTTTTCCTATTTATTTTATTTCTTTGGAATATAGGCATAGTAGATTTACCTTTTTTTTTGCTGAGGCAATTGGGATTAAGTGACTTGCCCAGGATCACACAGCTAGAAAGTATTAAGTATCTGAGGCCAGATTTGAACTCAGGTCCTCCTAACTTCAGGGCTGGTGCTCTATTCCACACACCACCTAGCTGCTCCCACCACTTATTTTTATTATTAGTGTACAGCAGAGTCAGAAGAGACTCTCAAAGAATAATCAATTAACAATAATAGCACAATCTACACCAACCCAAAATCATTACCTCAACTTCTCAAATGTGATCATCTCACTTCACTTTAAGACTATCCATGAGGAAAATCAATTGCTACCTTCTGGGTCGACCCATTCTATTTGTGGCTGTCATTTACATTCATGAATATTGCCCTTTCACAAAGCTAAAATTTACCTTCTTCTGCCTTCCACCTATTGCTTCTGATTCTGCCTTTTGAGGACAATCAATATTGTGAATCAGAAAAGTGACTAACCCTTTCTTCATGGCAGCTACAAGATCATTTCTAAGTTTTGCTTATTTAAGCTAAACATCTCTAGTTCCTTTAATCTTTCTTGAATCTTGTGGAGAGTTTCCATTCTCAATGCATATTCTTTCTGTGATCAATGACAGCAGATCACCCATCATATTGGAAGCAGTATGGGGCAGTCTAGAGAGAATTAAACTTAAAATCACAGGAACTGAGGTTGAATTTTGAGGCTTCTTTATTTAGACAATGTTGAGTGAGAAATCAAACAAAATAAAACAAAACAAATCTGGGTTTCATTTTCTTTATTTTCAAAAATGTTGGATTTAGACAAGACAAACTTTTAATTCCTTTTAGCTCCATATCGATGATTTCCCTGTCCTTTCATTGTTCTATGACGTGTTTCTCTCGGACTTCGTAACTTGAACTCATTAAAAGCAACTAATTATTCTTTCACTATTCTCTTCCTTTTCTTGGTTTTCAGCTTTTTATTAGTCATTTTTGCTCTGTTCTTTTCTGTTTAAAAACAAATTCCCTTCGGGGGAAAAAGAGGCAAAATAAGAGTAAAAAGTTTTGTCCTCTGTTAGGTCATTCAGAGTTCTATTATGTTCTTGACATTACTCTTTAGGATAAAGCCAGGTTTTTCAATTCATCCTATTACTTGTTCAATTGTCCATATCCTATACAAATTAGATTTTAAAAGCTAAGGTAGTGAATGAGTATCCTGTGTATCCATGCATTCTCTTTTGAAAACTCCTACTTTTCTTTCTCATTAGAATTGCTTCTGCTCACATGTTCATAATTGAATTCCCTAGAGGTTTTACCTCCCTCTTGGACTGAATTTTGCTGTACAATTTTTTTTCTATGCAGTTTTTTTCTCTCTCTGAAATTTTCTGAACAATGTAAATAATATTTATTCACTTTTAATATTTTGATATTTTAATGTTCTTTGTTTTTTAACAAACTTGCCCTTAGTCATAGCAATTTCAAATTATATAACATCAGAGCATTAGGACAAGAAATTAATCTTTTCTACCTATATATGAGACAGCATTGTAGTAACCTTTTATATAATGATTATGTACCAAAAAAGAGAAATAATTAAAGAACAGATATTGACACACTGATAAACTACTTCCTCAAATAATTTAACCAATAAATTAATTCCAAGAGTAATGTAGAACAAAAAACTCTAGAACTGTCTCTTTCACCAAAGAATTTCTGTCTTTGATAATCAGGGATATATGGCAGCTAAAGATAAGAATAGTTTAAAAGATATGCTCATTTTTATAATATTAGAAGTATGGTAGAAAATTTTAAGCAATAGCATCTCATTAAATATTAAAAAGAAATTGCGGGGAAATGAATAAATGTGTATAAAAACATTGATGAGGGAAAAGCTAAATGCAATTCCCATTGAGTACATTTAAGGAAGAAATTAGAAAGAGGTTAATGGATAAACAAAAACTGAATAATATTTCTCCAACAAACTTTTCTCTCTCAAGAACATTATGACTCCAACATCACAATCCCCAATGTTATATGTGAGAAAGTTAATATCTCAGTAAAGCAAAGAACAACAACAACAACAAAAAGACCAGGACTAGACCAAGTATACACAGAACAGAGGCAAAACAGTTAGGATGAGATGGAACTACCTAATAGGGAAAAGAAACCAAATGCTTGGGTTGCAGAGAATGATCCTTATCATTAACAAAGGCAATTAAAAATTACAGACCCAAATGCACCAATATTTTTATAGTTACACAATTGATTCAATGATATGCTATGCTTATTGTTTGATGATTTTATTTCCAATTTATGATTTTGTAGACAAAAAATGCCATGTTAAAGATTTTTCTTCAACGAGAGGAGGAACATGGCTTGGTGGATGCAGATAGAGTTGGTCTTGGATTACATGATGCTGCTTCATTTTTACTTTTATTTTCTTTTTTTTTTCTTAAAGCTTTTTATTTGTATAACATATGTATGGGTAGTTCCCCAACATTGATCTTTACAAAGCTTTC
>JAJPUD010031145.1:0-12714 GCA_023553655.1 Myrmecobius fasciatus | reverse complement strand
AAAAGAGAACCAGAGGGGGAAAGGTTGTCATACTGGGGAAAAGAGGGAAAAAGTGGTAAAATAAGATCTAAAAAAAAAAAAAAAGGAGGTAAAAGCAAGGTAAAATCTCTTGAAGAGGCAAAGAAAACCTAGTATAATTGAGAGAAAGAGGGAGGGAGATGAGCATTCTGTAAATCTTACTTTCATCAGGTTGGGCTCTAAAAGTGTATATCAGACACTTGATTTTCACATAGAAACTTGTCTGTTGCTAGAGGGAAGTGGGAGGGAAAGGAGGAAAAGAAAGGGATAAACTAATAGAAGGGAAAATAGAAGAATCAGGGGAAAGGAGTAAAAACAGGGGGAGGGGACCTAAAGGGTGGAGTATTGTTTGGGAGAGGGGGTCATCAAAAGCAAATTACTGAGGAGGAGTGAAGGAAGAAAGGGGAAAGGAAAGGGGAAAACATAACTTGGGTAAATAAGATGGCAGGAAATAAAGAATTAGTTATTCTAACTGTGAATGTGAATGGGATGAACTCTCCCATAAACGGAAGCGGATATCAGACTGGATTAAAAATCAGAATCCCACAATATGTTGTCTACAAGAAACATATCTAAAACATAGTGACACATATAGGATGAAGGTAAAAGGCTGGAGCAGAAACTATTATGCTTCAGGTGAACAAAAAAAAAAAAGCAGGGGTAGCAATCCTTATCTCAGATCAAGTAAAAGCTAAGATAGATCTAATCAAAAGAGATAAGGAAGGAAACAATATTTCATTAAAGGGTACATAGATAATGTAGCAATATCTATACTAAATATATACGCACCAAGTGCAATAGCATCCAAATTCCTAGGGGAGAAATTAAGAGGGATGCAAGAAGAAATAGACAGCCAAACTATACTAGTGGGGGATCTCAAACTTGCTCTCTCAGAATTAGATAAATCAAACCACAAAATAAACAAGAAAGAAATTAGGGAGATAAACCAATTGTTAGCAAAGTTAGGTATGATAGATTTATGGAGAAAGTTGAATAGAGACAGTAGGGAGTTTATTTTTTCTCAGCAGTCCATGGAACCTATACAAAAATTGACCATGTGTTAGGGCATAAAAACCTCAAAATCAAATGCAGAAAGGCGGAAATTGTAAATGCATCTTTTTCAGATCATGATGCAATAAAAATCACTTGCAGCATAAGGCCAGGAGAAAATAAACCAAAAGGTAATTGGAAATTAAATAATCTAATCCTGAAGAATGAATGGGTGAAAGAGCAAATCATAGACACAATATATAATTTCATTCCGGAGAATGACAATAAGGAGACAACATACCAAAATCTGTGGGATACGGCCAAAGTACTTATAAGGAGCAATTTTATATCTCTAGATGCTTACTTGCATAAAATAGAGAAAGAAAAGATCAATGAATTGGGCTTATTATTGAAAAAAAAAACTAGAAAAAGAAAAAATTAAAAACCCTCAATTAAATACCAAATTGGAGATTCTAAAAATAAAAGGAGAAATTAATAAAATTTAAAATAAGAAAACCATTGAATTAATAAATAAAACTAAGGGTTGGTTCTATGAAAAAACCAACAAAATAGATAAGCCTTTAGTTAATTTGATAAGAAAAAAGAAAGAGGAAAATCAAATTGTTAGTCTCAAGAATGATAAGGGAGAACTTTCCTCCAATGAAGAGGAAATTAGAGCAATAATTAGGAGTTCCTTTGCCCAACTTTATGCCAGTAAGTTTGATAATCTAAATGAAATGGAGGAATATCTACAAAAATATAGACTGCCCAGGTTAACAGAAGAGGATATAAATTATTTAAATAGCCCCATATTAGAAAACGAAATAGAACAAGCTATTAACCAACTCCCTAAGAAAAAATCTCCAGGGCCAGATGGATTTACATGTGAATTCTACCAAATATTCAAAGAACAATTAATTCCAATACTATACAAACTATTTGAGAAAATAGGGACAGAAGGTATAGTGCCAAATTCCTTCTATGAGACTGATATGGTGCTGATAGCTAAACCAGGTAGGGTGAAAACAGAGGAAGAAAACTATAGACCAATTTCCCTAATGAATATTGATGCAAAAATTTTAAATAAGATATTAGCAGTGAGATTACAGAAAGTCACCCCCAGGATAATACACTATTACCAAGTAGGATTTATGCCAGGGATGGAGGGCTGGTTCAATATTAGGAAAACTATCAGCATAATTAATTATATTAATAACCAAACTAACAAAAACCATATGATTATCTCAATAGATGCAGAAAAAGCCTTTGATAAAATCCAACACCCTTTCCTATTAAAAACACTGGAGAGTATAAGAATAAATGGGCTTTTCCTTCAAATGATCAGTAGCATCTATTTAAAACCATCAGCAAGCATCATATGTAATGGAGACAAACTAAAACCATTCCCAATAAGATCAGGAGTGAAACAAGGCTGCCCACTGTCACCATTACTATTTAATATTGTATTAGAAATGTTAGCTTTAGCAATAAGAGAAGAAAAAGAGATAAAAGGAATCAGAGTAGGTAATGAAGAAACCAAATTATCACTCTTTGCAGATGACATGATGGTATACTTAGAGAACCCTACAGACTCAACTAAAAAACTACTAGAAACAATTCACAACTTTAGCAAAGTGGCAGGATTCAAAATTAATCCACATAAATCATCAGCATTTTTATATATTACCAGCAAAGTTCAGCAGCAGGAGATACAAAAAGAAATTCCATTCCAAATAGCAGATGATAGGATAAAATATTTGGGAATCTATCTGCCAAGGAAAAGTCAGAAACTATACAAACTAAACTACAAAATACTTTCCACACAAATACAATCAGACCTAATCAATTGGAAAAATATTAAGTGCTCATGGGTAGGCAGAGCAAACATAATAAAAATGATAATACTACCCAAACTAATCTACTTATTTAGTGCCATACCAATCAAACTCCCAAGAAATTATTTTACAGATCTAGAAAAAATAGTAGCAAAGTTCATTTGGAAGAACAAAAGTCAAGGATATCAAGGGAATTAATGAAAAAAAAAAGGCAGATCAAGGTGGCCTTGCTGTACCAGATCTAAAACTATATTATAAAGCAGCGGTCATCAAAAACATTTGGTACTGGCTAAGGAATAGAGCAGTCGATCAGTGGTACAGGATAGGTTATCAGGACAATCTAGGCAATAACCTTAACAATTTAGTGTTTGATAAACCCAAAGACCCCAGTTTTTGGGATAAGTACTCAGTATTCGGCAAAAACTGCTGGGAAAATTGGAAACTAGTGTGGAAGAAATTAGGGCTTGACCCATACCTAACACCACATACCAAAATAAGATCTAAATGGGTTCATGATCTGGATATAAAGAGTGATTTTGTAAACAAGTTAGAGGAACATAATATAGTTTGCCTCTCAGACCTGTGGAGAAGGAATAAATTTATGTCCAAAGAATATCTGGAACTCCTAATTGAACACCAGATAGATAATTTTGATTACATTGTTAAAATGTTTCTGTACAAATAAAACTAATGCAGACAAGATTAGGAGGGAAGCATCAAATTGGGAAATCATCTTTACATTTAATGGCTCTGATAAAGGCCTCATTTCTAAAATATATAGAGAATTGTCTCATATATATAAGAATTCAAGCCACTCTTAAATAGATAAGTGGTCAAGGGATATGAACAGACAATTTTCAGATGATGAAATTAAAACCATCTCTAGTCATATGAAAAGTTGCTCCAAATCACTATTGATCAGAGAAATGTAAATTAAGACAACCCTGAGGTACCACTACACACCTGTCAGATTGGCTAAAATGACAGGAAAAGATAATGATGAATGTTGGAGGGGATGTGGGAAAACTGGGACACTAATACATTGTTAGTGGAACTGTGAATGGATCCAACCATTCTGGAGAGCAATTTGGAGCTACGCTCAAAAAGCTATCAAACTGTGCATACCCTTTGACCCAGCAGTGTTTCTACTGGGCCTATATCCCAAAGAGATCTTAGAAGAGGGAAAGGGACCCACATGTGCAAGAATGTTTGTGGCAGCCCTTTTTGTAGTGGCTAGAAACTGGAAACTGAAGGGATACACATCAATTGGAGTGTGGCTGAATAAATTATGGTATATGAATGTTATGGAATATTATTGTTCTGTAAGTAACGACCAGCAGGACGATTTCAGAGAGGCCTGGAGAGACTCTCATGAACTGATGCTGAGTAAAACGAGCAGAACCAGGAGATCATCATACACAGCAACATCAGTATTACATGATGATCAATTCTGACGGACATGGCTCTCTGCAACAAATAATTGTCTCAAACCAGTTCCAGTTGTTCACTGAAGAAAACCATATACACCCAGAGAGAGGGATATGAAATATGGACCACAACATAACATATTCATGATCTCTATTGATATTTGCTTGCATGGTGTTGCCTTTCTCTGGTTTTCTTTTTTTTTTCTTGTAGATAGGATTTTTCTTGCATAACTTGTCAAGTAATTCAACATTATTAACATGTCATGGACTTCCTGCCATTTAGGGGAGGGGAGGGGACTGGGGGTAAAATTTGTAATGGAAAGCTTTGTAAAGATCAATGCTGGGGAACTACCCATACATATGTTATACAAATAAAAAGCTTTAATTATTAAAAAAAAAAAGAAAAGAAAGGTATTGGAAATACAAAGAGAAAAAATAAACTTACCTTATTCTCAAAGACCTTTCATTGTATTTGTAGATTTTGTAATATTTAATGTTTTCATTGTTATTCCTAACTCTTCCATTCCTTGCAACACAGTCCATAGTAGATGTATGTGAAATATTAAATGACAGTACAAAAGATGGCACATTCAGAAAATACTTGATGGGCAAATGAATGGGATAGAGAAGAAGTTCATATAGGGAATAAAGAAAGAGAACATGATGGACTGGAGGTAATCAGAGGACCAAAGTGGGAAGAAAACTCATTTTACATATGAGAAACCTAGGGGCAAGGCACATCAAGTGACTTTCCCACAGTTACACAAGTAATAAAAATTAAGAGGCAAATTTGCATCCAGGTTTTTGATACTAAAAACAAAGCTCTTATTATTATACTACACTATCTTCTCCCACAGTTCACTATCTAGTCTTCCTTTCTATGATTTGGATTTAATTCAGTAGGCAGTGGGAAACCATTAAAAGTTTCTGAGCAGTTAAAAACTTGATGAAAATTGTGTTTATTGAAAATAGTTTGGCACTAATATACAACATTTTTTGGTGTTTTCAAATAATTAGCTAAGAAGCTGATTACAAACTAAGAAAGAGTTAGATTAAGTAATTTAAGAAATGAGTATATCTCAGAAACATTTTGAAACGAGAAAAAATGGGAACCTCGTGACAAGTTTAATAAAAGAGAATCAAGACTCAAATATAAGGTTTTAAGACAAGAGGGGGTCCTGTGAAGCTGTGCAGACCATTTGACATTGAGAAGGCACCAAGAATATGTCAGCTAAAAACTGGATCTACTTTCCTAGGATTAGCCTAGCTAAGCACAATGAGGCTCTTCATCAAAAGTCTAGCCCCCTATTCATAGATGCATTGGCCATAGAAACCTATGATTTGTACATAGATAAGTGTAATGTAAGGTTACTCTAGGAAAGTGTAGAGAGATCATATACAACTGGGAAAATAAGGAAGAAACTGTCTTCTAAACTGATCATTAAAAGAAAAGATATGAAACATAAATAAATAAAGGCTTCCATATATAGACAATAGCTTACATGAACACAATAGTCTGGAAGTTACATATCGAATTCAAAGAACAGCTCAGTAGTTATCTATTTTGCCTGAAGTACAGGATATGTCAAAAAAATGTTTCATTCACTGCAAAAAAAGAGCATTATGTGACATGAGACTGGAAAGGGAGATTAGAGCCAACTTGTAGGGAATCACTGAGTTTCACATGATATCAAGCCATTGAAGTGGACACATGAACCTCTCTATGAAGCTTTATTGATACCCTTTCTAACCCAATCCATTCTTGATTATTTAACTCAATTTTTATGATAGACATAGGAAATTTATCATTCCTAAGTTAAACATATATTCCTTAAATTTATGTCCAAAGAAGAATTGGAACTCTTAATTGAACACCAGATAGATAATTTTGACTATATTAAGTTACAAAGTTTTTGTTCAAACAAAACTAATACAGACAAGATTAGGAGGGAAGCAAAAATTGGGAAATCATCTTTACATTTAAGCGTTCTGATAAAGGCCTCATTTCTAAAATATATAGAGAATTGTCTCATATTTATAAGAATTCAAGTCATTCTCCAACAGATAAATGGTCAAAGGATATGAACAGACAATTTTCAGATGATGAAATTAAAACTATTTCTAGTCATATGAAAAGTTGCTCCAAATCACTATTGATCAGAGAAATGTAAATTAAGACAACTCTGAGAATCACTACACACCTGTCAGATTGACTAAAATGACAGGAAAAGATAATGACAAATGTTGGTGGGGATGTTGGAAAACTGGGACACTGATACATTATTGGTGGAACTGTGAATGGATCCAGCCATTCTGGAGAGCAATTTGGAACTATGCTCAAAAAATTATCAAACTGTGCATACCCTTTGACCCAGAAGTGTTTCTATTGGGCTTATATCCCAAAGAAATCATAAAGGAAGGAAAGGGCCCCACATGTGCAAGAATGTTTTTGGCAGCCCTTTTTGTAGTGGCAAGAAACTTAAAACGGAATAGATGCCCATCAATTGGAGAGTGGCTGAATAAATTATGGTATATGAATGTTATGGAATATTATTGTTCTGTAAGAAACGACCAGCAGGACGATTTCAGAGAGGCCTGGAGAGACTCTCATGAACTAATGCTGCGTGAAAGGAGCAGAACCAGGAGATCATTATACACGGCAACAATAATACTATATGATGATCAATTCTGATGGACATGGCTCTCTTCATCAATGAAATGCTTCAAATCAGTTCCAATTGTTCAGTGAAGAAAGCCATATACACCCAGAGAGAGGGATGTGAAATGTGGACCACAACATAACATTTTCATGCTCTCTATTGATGTTTGCTTGCATTGTGTTTCCTTTCTCTGATTTTTTTTCTTGTAGATACAATTTTTCTTGCACAACAATGATAAGTGTGGAAAAATGTATACATATATTCGATTTGTCAAGTATTTTAATATAATTAACATGTAGTGGACTTCCTGCCATCTAGGGGAGAGGAGGGAACTGGGGGGAAAATTTGTAACGGAAAGTTTTGTAAGGATCAATGTTGAAGAACTACCTGTACATATGTTTTGCAAATAAAAAAAATCTATTCCTTGTATTATTTTGTTTTTTAAGGACTGGGTTTTCCTATCTTGACCAAGTTTAGTGTCATACTCAGGTTGCACAATAAGATGCAAACCAGTCCAGGTTAAAAAATAAAACAGTTCAAAACTCTTGAGCTGATCAGAGTGGGACCCTATCAGTGCCACATAGCGTAGACACCTTCTCATATTAGTCCCGTCCAGCTCAGAAATTCCAACCTCTGGAGATTTACTAGTCTCAGCATCTCTAGTATTATTTAACTATAGGAATGCCTTACTATACCATGCTTGTCCCTGTTTTAAAACAGACTAAACATAGCATTGAAATGAGAGGCTATCTACTATTTCTCCAAGATATATATTTAACACTATTGCTAGAAATAGCATGTTTTAAACTCCTATAGTGACAATAAAGATTATCTATTTCTTAATTTATCTTTTAGAGCACCCAGGGAACATTGTTGATTGCAATACAATTATGCCTGGATTGCAATCACCATTGAAAAATTGAACTAAAATAGTTCTATGTCAGAGGCTATTATTTCAGCAGGTATTGCTAATACTCTTCCCAAAAAGAACAAGGTATGGGTATTACTAATATAGTATTTTGAAAACAGCTGAGTTTTCTAAAGGTCTCATATCCTTATGTATTATTCTTTTTTTCTAGAAATTTCATTTGAAGAGAATGAAGGATATTTTGAAAGTTTTCCAATCTAGGAGATCTTAGGAGGGCATGTTGGGTTGAGCCTTCACCCAGTCTTAGGATGATTGACTTAAAGGGAATTTAGGGGTCATCTAGCCCAACTCCTTCATCTATAGGATCTCATGTTATAGCTGGAAAGCACCTCAGGATCATCTAATGATCTTATTTTGTAGAAGGAGAAACAGGATGCAGAGGGATTAAGAGATTTTTCCAGTATCCCACAGCTATTTAATGGTAGAACTAGGATTTGAACACAAATCTTTCAACTCCAAAGCTGGTACACTGCCTCTATATAACACTGCCTGCATTTTAGAGGAAAGTATGTCCTATAGGGGAGAAAAATCTTGCTCAAGTGATCCAGGTAGTGACATTTCCCAGCTTTCATGTATTGTCCTCCAATTACAAATCCAACTCTTTCTTCAGGACATGCTGCTTGCCATTCATTATCTATCTCAGCATTCAGAAGAGAAAATCTCTTACCTTCATATTCCCAGAGTCCATTAAAAGGTTGGCCTGGGGAACCAGGAGGTGCTGGAGGATCATCAAAGAAGGGAGCACTCACTTTCATCAGCAGGCCTTGATCCCCTGGTTTGAAGAGGAAAGTAACAGGTCTGTGTGTCACTGGTAGACTGTCCCAGGTGGTAGCAATGCTGTACTCCAACTTTTAGCATTAGACAAAAGAACAAATACAAGAGCATGGATAAATGCAGTGTATTTTTTTTGCTTCCTTAGTCTTGTTCAAATTAAGTGAAAATCAACATTTTCCCTAATGTCCCAAGAACCATAATCACTCCATTAGTTTCTAAAGGATTCAGTTAACTACAGGAAGTTTCTTCTTGATTTCTTTTGGGGTGGGTGATACTGCTAAATCACAAGAGTTGTCTAAAACTATTTTTAGCCATTATCTTCTCTCAGTTTTTAATTCAGTGTCAGCTAATTCTTACCACATTATCTTACATTTTCTTTCATTCCAAAAAGATCTAGTGAGCACTTAAGAAAATGCCTAGAACCAAATAGAAGATAAGTATGGCAGCACAGTATAAGGAGTCAGAACAATAAGACATAAAAGATGATCTATGAGACTGTAAAATAATAAAGCAAGTAAGCATAGGATTGAATGAAAAGGAGAGGTAAAAATAAATAAATAATTGTCATTTATTAAGCACTGGTTATGAGCTAGGTCCTGAAGATGTAGATATAAAATCACTGTCCTCAAAAAATTTACATTTCCCAAGTTTGTAAAAGGTAAATAAATAAGAAAATATAAGATAAGTAGATAAAAACAGCATTGTCAACTAAGGGGATCAGGAAACAGTGCAGAAAAAAGAATGGATGAGAAAAGCCTTGAAGGACATAATTCTTGCAGTTCTGGAACTCCCAATCTGGAAATTCCAAACTATGGAGTTCTCAGAAAGAATCAATCAACAAATATTGTTAAAGACCAGTGTGGAAAGCACATCTTTGTGTTAAGTGCTGAGAAAACAAGGAAAGACAAAAAAATAAAACAAAAAAACAAAACAAAAAAAAAAAACAATGTCTATACTAAGGGAGCATTCAGTCTAGTGGAGTGTGTGAATGACAATGTACAAACATTGCATAAATTGGAGATAATCAACAGGGAGAAGATACTAATATTTAGGAGATGAGAAAAAGAGGATGTGGGAGGAAATATGAAAGGCTGAGGAGGAAACCAGAAGGTAGAAATGAGAGGAGAGAAAGAATTCTAGGCAGGGTGAGCAGTCAATAAACATGCTGGGATTTGGAGAATGGCATGTCTTCTGCAAGGAACAGCCAAGAAGCCAGTATCAATAGATCAAAGACTGTGTGTGTGTAGATCTGGGTGCAAGGTATAACAAGACTAGAAAGGGAGCAGGGAATACTTTCTGAGAATTTTATATTTGATTCTCTTGTGGTATAGGAAACCGCAAGAGTTTATTGAATTGGGAAGAGGGGTAAAACAATTAGATCTATGCTTTGGAAAGATCATTTTGACATCTAAATGGAGGATAAACTGAAATGGGGAGATGTTTAAGGCAGGAAGTTGTTCAGTAGTTTTTGCTGTGGCCAACTTTTCATGACCCCATTTGGCAAAGATACTAAAGCGTTTTGCCATTTTTCTTCTCCAGTTCATTTTACAGATGAGAAAACTGAGGCAAATGGGGTCAAGAGCTACACAGCTAGTAAGTGTCTGAGGTTAGCCTGAAACTCACGAAGATGGGTCTTCCTGACTCCAGACTCAGTACACTGCAGGGAGACCATCTAGTCTAGGGATTAAATAACAATGTCTTGTACTATGGTGCTAGCAGTATCAAGGAAGAGAAGAAAGAATAAAGAAGTTAGGGATGCAGCATGATAAATGTGGAAATTTGTTTAGAAGAATTGCACATGTTCAACCTACATCATATTACTTGCTCTCTAAGGGAGCAAGAAGATGGGGAGAGAGGGAGAAAAATTTGGAATATGAGGTTTTGCAAAGGTGAATGTTGAAAACTATCTTTGCAGGCATGGAGGATAGACAGAGAAAACTTCCAGAGTCAAAAAAGAGAGCATTTTGTTCAAAGATTAGCAAGAAGATCACTGTCTCTGGGTTAAAGAATATGTGCACTCTTGTGCATGTGGTTGTCTAGAAATGGGAAGGGAAGCTTTATATAAACCCTATTCAACCCCTGCTTGCAAGTAAATGTCTTTATTGATATATCTTTTAATCAAAAGGATAATGAACTGAAGGTACAAGTCATATATCAATACTTCAATGTATTTTTATCTTAGCTGCCTGAGAATCCATTATCCAGTACAAATCGTTAAACAATAGGAATAGCTAACATTTATTTAGAGCTTATGACATTCCAAGTATTATATTAAGTACTTTACAATTACAATGTCATTTGACTCTCACAACAAATCTGAGAGATGGGTGCTATTATTATCTCCATTTTACAGATGAGCAAACTAAGACAAATAAACTTGCCCATAATCTCTGTTTATTTGCTAGTAAGAGTCTAAGCTGGTTTTGAATTTAGTATTTTTCTCCTGATTCTAGACCCAGTGCTCTGTCCATTGCACCACCTAACTGCCTTCTTTGTCTTCATCTTATGTGATTTTCCTTCATCAATGATCCACCCCAACATTCTTAGATCTTGCTATAGTTTTTTAGTTTTTTGCAAGGCAATTGAGGTTAAGTGACTTGTCCAGGGTCACACAGCTAGTATTAAGTGTTTGAGACTGGATTTGAACTCAGATCTTTTTTACTTCAGGATGGGTGCTTTATTCACTCTATTTACTGTACCAGCTAGCTGATCCATTCTAGTTCTTTTATTAGCATGTAGTCAATCATTTTAAAGGTATAAGGTAGGTGAGGGATTTTGGTATAAGCAATTTTTAAAATCCCCTGGGTTACTTAATAGGAAAAAGCAAAATTTCTCAATCTAGTAGTCAAGTTATTGAAAATCACACTGACTAGAAAACTCACCCTCTTGTAGAATGATGCAATCCTTGAAAGTGCAAGACAATGCTATCATAACTATTAATAGAAAATAGTACTTCATAACCTTTGGTTAGTGTGAAGCAGACACTTGCATGAAAGGTCATACAATCAAGTTCTATGGTTGAATTTTAAAACTAAATAATTATGTGGTCATTATTATTACCAGTGTTCAAGCTCATTGCCTTAAAGGAAGAGAAGAGAAGAGAATCCCCATCTCATGCATAGTAGTGGACAACTATTGGATGTTGTTTGATTAGATATCATTCTACCTCAAATAATTATTTGATGTTCATCAATGTTTTCGCAAACTTTAAGAACCTATAAAAATTTAGGGGCAGAAAAGTGGTGCAGTGGATAGAACACCAGCCCTGAAGTCAGGAGGACCTGAGTTCAATCTGACCTCAGACACTTAATACTTCCTAGGTGTGTGATCCTGTACAAGTCACTTGACCCCAATTGCCTCAGCAAAAAAAATGGAAAGAACCTATAAAAATTTAATAAGGAGTCATCCTGGCTTAGTGAATAAACTGCAGGACTAGGTATCAGAAAAACTTGAGTTCAAGTACTACCTGACATTAGTTCTATACCCTTTTATGAATCTCTCTTAGCCTGTATATAAATGAGAATAATGATACCATCTTCCTAATATGGTGGTTATGAAAATCAAATGAGATGAGAGGTAAAGTGCTTTACAGATCTCAAGTAATATATAAATGTTAGCTAATACTACTATTCTAACTATTGGTTTAGTAATTACATCTCTTAGGTATCATTGTTCAAAAGATATAGATGATTATGAGTAATTAAATCTGTTTTAGAAATAGAGGAATGAGAAACTAACCAATTCAAATTATTTGATTAACTGCAATTTAATTCCTTCCATATACCAAGTTAAGTTTCTCAAAATAGTTTCCTCTACACAGTCATACAACAGCAATAAACATTTTGTTTTTATGACTGTGTCTTAAATCTGTATGAGAACATTCCTCTGTCCCTGATCAATTTACCTCTAAGCTCAGTTATGTTCTTCCTGGATATACATTCTAATCTGGTCTGCTTGCTTTTTATATCTATATGTGTCAGAAGTGTAGTACAGTGAACATTATGCTGAACCTAGTACCAGGAAGCCATGTATTCTGACATTTACTAGTTGCATGGCACCATGAGCAAATTACTCTATCCTTT
>JAJPUD010031143.1:0-12714 GCA_023553655.1 Myrmecobius fasciatus | reverse complement strand
TACTACCAAATTCCCTCTATGACACAGATATGGTGCTGATAGCTAAACCAGGTAGGGAGAAAACTGAGAAAGAAAACTATAGACCCATTTCCCTAATGAATATTGATGCAAAAATTTTAAATAAAATTTTAGCAACAAGATTTCAGAAAGTCATCCCCAGGATAATACATCATAACCAAGTAGGATTTATACCAGGAATGCAGGACTGATTCAATATTAAGAAAACTATTAGCATAATCAATTATATTAATAACCAAATTAACAAAAGCCATATGATTATCTCAATAGATGCAGAAAAAGCCTTTGATCAAATCCAACACCCATTCCTATTAAAAACACTGGAGAGTATAGGAATAAATGGGCATTTCCTTAAAATGATTAGTAGTATCTACTTAAAATCTTCAGCAAGCATCATATGTAATGGAGTCAAAATAGAACTATTCCCAATAAGATCAGGAGTGAAACAAGGCTGCCCACTGTCACGATTATTATTTAATATTGTCTTAGAAATGTTAGCTTTGGCAGTAAGAGAAGAAAAAGAGAATAAAGGAATTAGAGTAGGCAATGAGGAAGACAAATTATCACTCTTTGCAGATGACATGATGATATATGTAGAGAACCCTAAAGATTCAACTAAAAAACTACTAGAAAGAATTCACAACTTTAGCAAAGTTGCAGAATACAAAATATATCCACATAAATCATCAGCATTTTTATATATTACCAATAAAGTTCAGCAGCAAGAGATACAAAAAGAAATTCCACTCAAAATAACTGTTGATAGTATAAAATATTTGGGAATTTATCTGCCAAGGGATATTTAGGAACTATATGAACTAAACTACAAAACACTTTCCACACAAATCAAATCAGACCTTGTCAATTGGAAAAACTTAAAATGCTCATGGGTAGGCCGAGCGAATATAATAAAAATGACAATATTACCCAAACTAATTTACTTATTTAGTGCCAGACCAATCAAACTCCCAAGAAATTATCTTACAGATCTAGAAAAAATAGTAGCAAAGTTCATTTGGAAAAACAAAAGGTCAAGAATTTCAAGGGGCTTAATGAAAAAAAAAGGCTGATGATGGACTTGCTGTACCAGATCTAAAACTATATTACAAAGGAGCGGTCACCAAAACCATTTGGTACTGGATAAGAAATAGAGTAGTTGATCACTGGAATAGGATAGAATCAAAAGACAAACTAGGCAATAACTATAGTAATTTAGTCTTTGATAAACCCAAAGACCCCAGCTTTTGGGATAAGTATTCACTATTTGACAAAAACTGGTTGGAAAACTGGAAACTAGAGTAGAAGAAATTAAGGCTTGACCCACATCTAACAGCACATACCAAGATAAGATCTAAATGGGTTCATGATCTAGATATAAAGAGTGATACTGTAAGTAAATTAGAGGAATGTAATATAGTTTACCTCTCAGATCTATGGAGATGGAATAAATTTATGTCCAAAGAAGAACTGGAACTCTTAATTGAAAATCAGATAAATAACTTTGACTATATTAAGTTAAAAAGTTTTTGTACAAACAAAATCAATGCAGACAAGATTAAAAGGGAAGCAATAAATTGGGAAATCATCTTTACATTTAAGTGCTCTGATAAAGGTCTCATCTCTAAAATGTGTAGAGAATTGTCTCATATTTATAAAAATTCAAGCCATTCTCCCATCAATAAATTGTCAAAGGATATGAACAGACAATTTTCAGAGGATGAAATTGAAACTATTTATAGCCATATGAAAAGGTGCTCCAAATCACTATTGATCAGAGAAATGCAAATCAAAACAACTCTGAGGTACCACTTCACACCTGTCAGATTGGCTAAAATGACAGGAAAAGTTAATGATGAATGTTGGAGGGGATGTTGGAAGGCTGGGACACTGATGCATTGTTGGTGGAGCTGTGAATGGATACAGCCATTCTGGAGAACAATTTGGAGCTACGCTCAAAAAGTTATCAAACTCTGCATACCCTTTGACCCAGCAGCATTTCTATTGGGCATATATCCCAAAGAAATTATAAAGGAAGGAAAGGGCCCCACATGTGCTAGAATGTTTGTGGCAGCCCTTTTTGTAGTGGCTAGAAACTGGAACCATTCAATTCAATAATTGAATAGATGCCCTTCAATTGGAGAATGGCTGAATAAATTATGGCATGTGAATATTATGGAATATTATTGTTCTGTAAGAAATGACCAGCAAGATGATTTCAGAGAGGCTTGGAGAGACTTACATGAACTGATGCTGAGTGAAATGAGCAGAACCAGGAGATCATTATACACGGCAGCAACAGTACTAATATGACAATCAATTCTGATGGACATGGCTCTCTTCAACAATGAAATGTTTCAAACCACCTCCAATTGTTCACTGAAGAAAGCCATATATACCCAGACAGAGGGATGTGAAATGTGGACCACAACATAACATTCTCATACTCCTTGATTGATGTTTGCTTACATTGTGTTTCTTTTATCTGATATATTTTTTGTTTAGATAAGATTTTTCTTGCACAGCAATGATAAGTTTGGAAATATGTATACATATATTCAATTTGCCAATATGTTAACACAATTAACATGTAGTGCTTATTCTGCCATCTTGGGGAGGGGTGGGGAGTTGGGGGGAAAATTTGTAACAGAAAGCTATGTAAGGGTTATTGTTGAAGAATTACCTACGCATAAGTTATGGAAATAAAAAAGAAGTATAGATTGCCCAGGTTAACAGAAGAGGATATAAATTATTTAAACAGCCCCATATTAGAAAAAGAAATAGAATAAGCTTTTAACCAACTCCCTAAGAAAAAATCTCCAGGGCCAGATGGATTTACATATGAATTCTACCAAACATTCAAAGAACAATTAATCCCAATACTATACAAACTATTTGAGAAAATAGGGACAAAAGATATACTGCCAAATTCCTTCTATGAGACCAATATGGTGCTGATAGCTAAACCAGGTATGGTGAAAACAGAGAAAGAAAACTATAGACCAATTTTCCTAATGAATATTGATGCAAAAATTTTGAATAAGATATTAGCAATGAGATTACAGAAAGTCATCCTCAAGATAGTGCACTATGACCAAGTAGGATTTATACCAGGGATGCAGGACTGGTTCAATAATAGGAAAACTATCAGCATAATTAAATATATTAATAACCAAAGTAACAAAATCCATATGATTATCTCAATAGATCCAGAAAAAGCATTCGATAAAATCCAACACCCTTTCCTATTAAAAACAGGAGAGAGTATAGGAATAAATGGGCTTTTCCTTAAAATGATAAGTAGCATCTATTTAAAACCATCAGCAAGTATCATATGTAATGGAGACAAGCTAAAACCATTCCTAATAATATCCAGAGTGAAACAAGGCTGCCCACTGTCACCATTACTATTTAATATTGTATTAGAAATGTTAGCTTTAGCAATAAGAAAAGAAAAAGAGATAAAAGGAATTAGAGTAGGTAATGAAGAAACCAAATTTTCACTCTTTGCAGATGACATCATGGTATACTTAGAGAATCCTAGAGACTCAACTAAAAAATTACTAGAAACAATTCACAACTTTAGCAAAGTTGCAGGATCCAAAATTAATCCACATAAATCATCAGCAATTTTTTATATTACCAACAAAATTCAGGAGCAAGAGATACAAAAAGAAATTCTATTCCAAATAACAGATGATAGTATAAAATATTTGGGAATCTATCTGCCAAGGAAAAATCAGAAACTATACGAACTAAACTACAAAACACTTTCCACACCAATACAATCAGACCTAATCAATTGGAAAAACATTAAGTGCTCATGGGTAAGCCGAGCGAATATAAAAAAAATGACAATACTACCCAAACTAATCTACTTATTTAGTGCCATACCAATCAAACTCCCAAGAATTTATTTTACAGATGTAGAAAAAATAGCAGCAAAGTTCATTTGGAAGAACAAAAGGTCAAGAATTTCAAGGGGATTAATGAAAAAAAAAAAGACAGATGAAGGTGTCCTTGCTGTACCAGATCTAAAACTATATTATAAATAGCGGTCATCAAAACCATTTGGTACTGGCTAAGAAATAGAGCAGTCGATCAGTGGCATAGGATTGGTTATCAGGACAATCTGGGCAATAACTTTAGCAATTTAGTTTTTGATAAACCCAAAGACCCCAGCTTTTGGGATAAGTACTCATTATTCAGCAAAAAGTGCTGGGAAAATTGGAAACTAGTGTGGAAGAAATTAGGGCTTGACCCATACCTAACACCACATACCAAGATATGATCTAAATGGGTTCATGATCTAGATATAAAGAGTTATATTGTAAGCAAATTAGAAAAACATAGTATAGTTTACCTCTCAGACCTGTGGAGATGGAATAAATTTATGTCCAAAGAAGATCTGGAACTCCTAATTGAACACCAGATAGATAATTTTGATTATATTAAGGTAAAAATTTTATGTATAAATAAAACTAATGCGGACAAGATTAGGAAGGAATCATCAAATTGGGAAATATCTCTGAGGAAAAACAACTGACTTGGAAAACAGATCCAAGAGAGACAATTTAAGGATTATTGGACTCCTTGAAAGCCACGATTTAAAAAAGAACCTTGATGCTATCTTCCAGGAAATAATTAATAAAATTGCCCTGATGTTTTAGAATCACAAGGCAAAATTGGCATTGAAAGAATTCACCGATCACTTCCTGAAAGAGACCCCAAAATTAAAACCCCAAGAAATATCGTGGCCAAATTTCAGGACTATCGGACCAACGAAAAGATATTCCAAGCAGTTAGAAAGAAACAATACAAATACAGAGGACCTGTAATTAGAATCACAGAAGATCTTTCAGCTTCCACATTAAAGGATCTAAGGGCCTGGAATCAGATATTCCGAAAGGCAAAAGAACTTGGATTACACCCAAGAATAAGTTATCCAGCTAGAATGAGCATCATCTTCCAGGGAAGAAGGTCATTCAGTGATACAGGAGAATTTCAATTATTTCCAATGAAAAGACCAGATCTGAACAAAAAAATTTGACCTCCAAACACAGAACTCAAGAGAAGCATAAAAAAGTAAAAAGGAAAGAACTCTTAAGAACTATACTTCTACTATGGGTATCCTTAAAGAATGGGGGTTCAATTTGATTTTACTTTGTTAATAATGGAAAAGAAATTAGAGGTGGAAGGGATATAATACTGGACAAAGGGGGGAAAGGAGGTAAAATAAAGTAAAAAAAGGAGGTAAAATAAGGCAAAATCTCATGAAGAGACATAGAATATTTAATATAATTGAGGAAAAGAAGGGAGGCTGATGAGCAGTGTGTAAATCTTACTCTCATTAGATTGGGCCTCTAAAAGAGTATATCAGTCACATTTGGCTTCAAAGAAAAACTTCGTTCTTATAGTCAAGTAGGAGGGAATGGGGGGGATAGAAAAATTAGTGGAAAGGTGTAAAAAAGCGAGAGGGATTCTAAAGGGGGAAGGACTGTTACAGGGAGGTGGTAATCAAAAACAAACTACTGGGAAGGGGAAAATATAACTTTGGGTAAATAAGATGGCAGGAAATACAGATATAGTTATTTTAACTGTGAATGTGAATGGGATGAACTCTCCCATAAAATGGAAGCGAGTAGCAGACTGGATTAAAAGCCAGAATCCTACATTATGTTGTTTACAAGAAACACATCCAAAACATAGAGATACATACAGAGTGAAGAAAAAGGGCTGGAGCAGAGACTTTTATGCTTCAGGTGAACAAAAAAAAAAAAAAAAGCAGGGGTAGCACTTCTTATCTCAGATCAAGTAAAAGCAAAAATAGATCTAATTAAAAGTAATAGGGAAGAAAAATATTTTTTACTAAAGGGTACCATAGACAATTAAGTGGTATCAATACTAAACATATATGCACCAAGTGGTATAGCAGCCAAATAAGTAGAGGAAAAACTAACAGAGATGCAAGTTGAAATAGACAGTAAAACTATACTAGAAGGGGATCTCAACCTTGCTCTCTCAGAATTACATAAATCAAACAACAAAATAATTAAGAATGAAGTGAGGGAGGTAAACAAAATGTTAGAAAATTTAGGTATGATAGATCTCTGGAGGAAATTGAATGGCAATAAAAGGGAGTATACATTTTTCTCAAGGGTTCATGGAACTTATATGAAAATTGATGATGTATTAGGGCACAAAAACCTAACAATCAAATGCAGAAAAGCAGAAATAGCAAATGCATCATTTTCAGATCATGATGCAATAAAACTCACATGAAATATAAACCCAGGAGAAAATAGACCAAACGTTAATTTGGAATTAAATAATCTAATCCTGAAGAATGAGGGGGTGAAAGACCAAATTATAGACAGAATCGATAACTTCATACAAGAGAATGATAATAATGAGACAACATACCAAAATTTGTGGGATATGGCCAAAGCGGTTATAAGGGATAATTTTAGATTTCTAGATGCTTACTTGCATGAAATAGACAAAGAGAAGATCAATGAATTGGGTTTACAATTTAAAAAACCTAGAAAAAGAGTAAGTTAAAAACCCTCAATTAAATACCAAATTGGAAATTCTGAAAATAAAAGGGGAGATTAATAAAATTGAAAATAAGAAAACTATTGAATTAATAAATAAAACTAACAGTTAGTTTTATGAAAAAAACAACAAAATAGATAAGTCTTTAGTTAATTTGATTAGGAAAATGAAAGAGTAAAATCAAATTGTTAGTCTCAAAAATGATAAGGGAGAACTTTAGACCAATGAAGAGGAAATTAGAGTAATAATTAAGAGTTATTTTGCCCAACTTTATGCCAATAAATTTGACAATCTAAATGAAATGAAGGAATATCTACAAAAATATAGATTGCCCAGGTTAACAGAAGAGGAAATAAATTCTTTAAATAGCCCCATTTTAGAAAAAGAAATAGAACAAGCTATTAATCAACCCCCTAAGAAAAAATCTCCATAGCCAGGTGGATTTACATGTGAATTCTAGCAAACATTCAAAGAACAATTAATTCCAATACTATACAAACTATTTGAAAAAAATAGGGAACGAAGGTATACTACCAAATTCCTTTTATGATACAGATAGGATGCTGATAGCTAAAACAGGTAGGGAGAAAACAGAGAAACAAAATTATGTACCAATTTCCCTAATGAATATTGATAAAAAAAATTTAAATAAGGTTTTAACAATGAGATTACAGAAAGTTATCCCCAGGATAATACACTATGACCAAGTAGGATTTATACCAGGAATGCAAGGTTGGTTCAATATTAGGACAATTATCAGCATAATCAATTATATTAATAACCAAATTAACAAAAACCATATGATTATTTCAATAGATGCAAATTTTTAATAAGATTTTAGCAATGAGATTACAGAAAAGTATCCCCAGGATAATACACTATGACCAAGTAGAATTTATACCAGTAATGCAGGGCTGGTTCAATATTAGGAAAACTATCAGCATAATCAATTTTATTAATAACAACATTAACAAAAAAATATGATTATTTCAATAGATTCAAAAAAAGCCTTTGATAAAATCCAACACCCATTCCTATTAAAAACACTAGAGAGTATAGGAATAAATGGGCTTTTCCTTAAAATGATTAGTAGTATCTACATAAAACCATCAGCAAGCATCATGTGTAATGGAGTCAAACTAGAACCATTCCCAAAAAGATAAGGAGTGAAACAAGGCTGCCCACTGTCACCATTATTATTTAATATTGTGTTAGAAATGTTAGCTTTGGCAGTAAGAGAAGAAAAAGAAATTAAAGGAAGTAGAGTAGGTAATGAAGAAACCAAATGATCACTCTTTGCAGATGACATGATGGTATACTTAGAGAACCCTCAAAACTGGACTGAAAAATTACTGGAAACAATCCACAACTTTAGCAAAATTGCAGGACACAAAATAAATCCACATAAATCATCAGCATTTTTATATATTACCAACAAAGTTCAGCAGCAAGAAATACAAAAAGAAATCCCATTCCAAATAACAGATGATAGTATAAAATATTTGGGAATCTATCTGCCAAGGAAAAGTCAGAAACTATACAAACTAAACTACAAAACACTTTCCATACAAACAAATTCAGACCTAGTCAATTGGAAAAACATAAAAGGCTCATGGGTAGGCCGAGGGAATATAATAAAAATGACAATACAACCCAAACTAATTTACTTATTTAGTGCCATACCAATCAAACTCCCAAGAAATTACTTTACATATCTAGAGAATGCAGTGGCAAAGTTCATTTGGAAGAACAAAAGGTCAAGGATTTCAAGGGGATTAATGAAAAAAAAGGCAGATGAAGGTGGCCTTGCTGTACCAGATCTAAAACTATATTATAAAGCAGTATTCATCAAAACCATTTGGTACTGGCTAACAAATAGAGTAGTTGATCAGTGGCATAGGTTAGAATCACAGGACAATCTAGGCAATAACTACAGCAGTTTATTGTTTGATAAACCCAAAGACCCCAGCTTCTGGGATAAATACTCATTATTTCACAAATACTGCTGGGAAAATTGTAAACTAGTGTGGAAGAAATGAGGGCTTGACCCATATCTAACACCACATACCAAGATAAGATCTAAATGGGTTCATGATCTGGATATAAAGAGTGATATTATAAATAAATTAGAGGAACGTACTATAGTTTACCTCTCAATCCTGTGCAGATGGAATAAATTTATGTCCAAAGAAGAACTGGAACTCCTAATTGAACACCAGATAGATAATTTTGACTATATTAAATTATAAAAGTTTTATAGAAACAAAACTAATGCAGACAAGATTTGGAGGGAAGCAATAAGTTGGGAAATCATCTTTACATTTAAGTGTTCAGATAAAGGTCTCATCTCTAAATATAAAGAGAATTGTCTCATCTTTATAATAATTCAAACCTTTCTCCAATCGATAAATGGTCAAACGATATGAACAGACACTTTTTAGAGCTTGAAATTAAAACTATTTGTAGTCATATGAAAAGGTGATCCAAATCACTATTGATCAGAGAAATGCAAATTAAGACAACTCTGAGGTACTACTACACACCTGTCAGATTGGCTAAAATGACAGGAAAAGATAATGATGAATGTTGGAGGGGATGTGGGAAGTTTGGGATACTGATGCATTGTTGGTGGAATTGTGAATGGATCCAGCCATTCTGGAGAGCAATTTGGATGTATGCTCAAAAACTTATCACACTGTGCATACCCTTTAACCCAGCAGCGTTTCTATTGGGCATATATCCCACAGAAATCATAAAGGAAAGGGCCCCACATGTGCAAGAATGTTTGTGGCAGCCCTTTTTGTAGTGGCTAGAAACTGGAAACTGAAAGGATGCCCATCAATTGGAGAATGGCTGGATGGAATGGAGAATGCAAATTATGGTATATGATTGTTATGGAATATTATTTTTCTGTAAGAAACAACCAGCATGATGATTTCAGAGAGGCCTGGAGAGACTTGCATGAACTGATGTTGAGTGAAATGGGCAGAACCAGGAGATCATTATACATGGCAACAACAATACTATATGTTGATCAATTCTGATGGACATGGCTCTCTTCAACACTGAAATGTTTCAAACCAGTTCTACCTGTTCAGTGAAGAAAGCCATATACATCCAGAGAGAGGGATTTGAAATGTGCACCACAACATAACATTTTCATGCTCTCTATTGATGTTTGCTTTCATTGTGTTTCCTTTCTCTTATTTTTGTTTCTTGTAGATATGATTTTTCTTGCACAAAAATAAGTGTGGAAATACGTATACATACATTCAATTTGTCACGTATTTTTACATAATTAACATGTAATGGATATCCTGCCATCTAGGGGAGTGGTGGGGACTAGGGGGGAAAATTTGTAACAGAAAACTTTGTAAGGGTTAATGTTGAATAATTACCCCTACATAAGTTTTGCAAATAAAAAGTTTTAATAATAAAAAAATAATTAAAGTTCTACTGATATAAATGTGAAATTATGGTTTATTTTATAGAGGGGAGGACTATGTCACTGCTTAATATCAATGCACTTTGAACAGTACTTTGCAATTTAACCTTTTTCCTCAAATTAAATTGAAGAGAAGAAAATATTCCATTCATTTTTTTTTTCTGGCTAGCACTAGAATCTCCAAAGAACCTTTCCATGAGTAGATTATGAATTAGTTATTTTCATAAAGTATGAGGTAAAATAGCCCTCTGTTTTTTATCATCATTTCTTATTAAATAGCTTACAAAGGGGCGATATTTTTCTTTGTCACTCTCTATGCCTGTTGAACTTTCATAATGTAACTCTTTTCAATGTAATTTCTTCCATTTCCAGAAAGTTGCATCCCATTTCCTCCTTTGACTTTGCTGATATGATTCCTCTAAGCTTTTATTATTCCATTATTTTCTTTAATAACCATCACTAGTTTTCAGTTTCAGCTCTACTTTCATTTATGCTCCATTGGGTCTTTGTTCTACTTACTCAAACCCTGTTTTTCCTACATATCAGTATCAATTTTATTTCTTGCTTTCAGGTCTAATTCGGTTTGATTCAAAAATTTATTCATTATGCACCTACTGCATGCCAATCTCATTTGAGATTAAAAAACAAAGTAATAAATGAACAAAGAGACAGAAAGATAAAAAATATATAATATAATCCTTGTCCTTAAGGAGCTTAGATTATACTATATGCCTATACTTTTTTCTTTCAATCTAAAAGTTAATGTTGATACTTTTCTCACCTTTTGCTTAATTGCACTAACAATAACAAATTTTTATCAGAAACAGTTTAGCAACCTGCAAAATAAGGGAAAGAACATTGGGCTTAAAATTTGAATTACAATGCTGTTGTTTACAAAGTATGTGACTTTGTCATATATTTAGTTTTTCTAATCCTCAATATCTCCCTTTGTAAAATCAAAATCTTTGTTCTATTTACCTTAATAATTTTTTGAGATAAATGCTTTGTCATTAATCAGTACACATATTTATTAAGCACCTGTCATGTGCCAACAATTGGGCTAAGCTCTAAGGGTTAAAATACAAAAAATAAAACAATTCTTTTTTATGATTAGTTTACACTCTCTTGGAGAAAACAACAATTACATATATGTATAAAGCATAAATAGAAATTCAATAAATAGAATATATAAGATCTTTTTACTATTTATTGTAGAAATTTTATTTTTGAGGAAAATGCTATGCAATTAATCAGTACACATATTTATTAAGCACCTATCATGTGCCAGCAAATGGACTAAACCCTGAGGGCAAAAGTACAAAGGATAAAACAAACCCCATTCATGATTAAGTTATGTTGTCCTGGAGAAGACAACAGTTGAATATAAAAATGTTTAAAGCATAAATACAAATTCAATAAATAGAAACATAATACATCAGGAACAAGAAAGTTTGAAAAAGTGGAATGTATGGAGGTAAGCAGACAATTAAGTTAATATTAAACTTTCCTCTACAACATTCAGTTTGAAATGTTCAATATGCAATTAGTGTTTCAAGACTTAAGTTGATGAGAGAGTCACTCATTATGTCAATCTTTTTTTTTAATAAAGCTTTTTATTTGCAAAACATATGAGTGACCTTTCAACATTGACCTTTGCAAAAAAAAAAAACAAAAAAAAAACTTTTTTTTTCCCAAGCTTTTCCTTTCCCTCCCCCCGCCCCCAACCCCTAGATGACAGGTAATCATTATGTCAATCTAAGAGTTATTTACAGAGTTTATACTTAAACACATGATAGCTGACTTAAAAAAAAGTATAGAAAGAAAAGAGAAGAGAACCCAAGCAGAATGATGGGGAACACAGAAACTCAGAGAGAAGAGACTATTCAGGAGGATAGGGTGTCCAATAGGGCAAGAAATTTTAGAACTGAGAAAATCCATTAAATTTGGCAATTAAAAAGTATTGGTAACTTTGTAGAGTAAATTTTCAATTCCTAAGTTGTAAAGTCTATAAGAATATCACCTGGGAAGTCTCCTTCTCTCACTTCTGCTCTTCTTTAGTGTTTTTACATTTGGTACATTTATGTTCCCAAAAACATCCTGTAATCTAAAACTATATTATAAAGCAGTGGTCACCAAAACCATTTGGTACTGGATAAGAAATAGAGTAGTGGATCAGTGGAATAGGTTAGGTTCACAGGACAAAATACTCAATGACAATTGTAATCTAGTGTTTGATAAACCCAAAGACCCCAGTTTTTGGGATAAAAACTCACTATTTGACAAAAACTGCTGGGATAATTGGAAACTAGTCTGGAAGAAATTAGGCATTGACCCACACCTAACACCATATACCAAGATAAGGTCAAAATGGATTCATGATCTAGGCATAAAGAATGATATTATAAACAAATTAGAACAATGTAGGATGGTTTACCTCTCAGACCTGTGGAGGGGGAAGGAATTTGTGAACAAAGAAGAACTAGAGGTCATCATTAATCACAAAATAGATAAGTTTGACTATCAAGTTAAAAAGTTTTTGTACAAACAAAATGAATGCAGACAAGATTAGAAGGGTAGCAGTAAACTGGGAAAATATTTTTACATCCAAAGGTTCTGATAAAGGCCTCATTTCTAAAATATATAGAGAATTGACTCAAATATATAAGAATTCAAGCCATTCTCCAATTGACAAATGGTCA
>JAJPUD010031141.1:0-12714 GCA_023553655.1 Myrmecobius fasciatus | reverse complement strand
TTTTTTTTTTGTTTTGAGTTCCAAATTCTATACTTCCTTTCCTCTCCTCCCTCTTACCTGAGATAGTAAGCAGATATGGGTTATACATTTGCAATCATGTAAAACATTTCCATATTGGTCATTTTATTCAAGAAGACTCAAATCAAAAGAAAAGAATGAAAGAATGCTTCAACCTATTTTTAAACCATTATCAGTTCAAATTCTGGTTCTATCACTTACTAATTTGTGAATCTGAGCAAACAGTTTAGCTTCTCTAACCCTCAATTTCCTCATCTGCAAAATGGAAATAATATTTGTACCACCTAATTTTGGAAGGTTGTTGCAAAGGAAATACCATTATAAATATAGATTATTTATTGATACCATTCTCTCTCTTTCTGTCTCTGTCTCTCTGTCTGTCTCTCTCCTCTCCCCCTCCTTCCTTCCCTTCTTTTATCTCTTTCTTCCTCTTTCTCTCTCTACTTTTTTCTTCCCTCTCTCCTTTCTCCCTCCCTTCCCTTCCTCCTCTTGGCTCCTTCTTCTCTGCTTGTCAACATTCACGTCTCCCCTATCTTTAAAAGAACAAGAATAACAATCTCTTTTCCTTGATCATTCAAACTATTATCTTAACTCTTTTCTCTCTGTCACCTTCCAGAGAGAGCAGCCTATACTTAGTCTATAAAGCATATGTAGTTTTATAAATAAATAATTTTATATATAAAGCATATAAATCATATACAAAATGTTTATAGAATCATTAAATGAGATAGCAAGGTATGCTTGTGGTTACTGTAAAGTTTCAGATGAGTTCCATCTGGCAGTTCACAAATAGGCCAGGATCCAGAAATGACTTTATCAAGAAATATTCCTGTCAAAACAGCAAACAGGATGGGTAAGGTTGAGGGGATGACTTCTGAGCATGAGGCAGCCATAGATCACACAACATATTTGTCCAGAGAGTAAGAAAGGACCAGAATGGGAGTTGGTTTCTTAAAGATGATTTCTTTCCAAGCCATGATTACTCATCCTTCCTTTTATACATTTCATTTCCTCCAAATTGACCAGTAATTAAACAGCCCCAATTAATCTCAGAAACAGTTCTGTGATTGTCCAAGAGTTAATGCCAGTGGAATTTGGAATGGCAACAAGTCATTAGGAGCGCTTGATGAATGGCCTGGACTTTCCCAGGAGCGTAGACACTACTACATTAACATTTTTCCATTTGCATATTATTGGCATCCACTTGGTGCCAAGTATCCTATATCTTGGATCAGATAATTGGAGCATTTTTATGTCACCATCATGTAACTTTAGTGAATAGGATTCTGCTTCCTATATATAGAATTTCCATGGACACAAGGGGAAAATTTGGTCTGTCTTGAAGAGATACAAATTTTCCAAACCTTTGAGAGATTGATGTAAGTTATAAAAATAAACAAAGAAAACAAAAATGAAGAACAGGGGTAACAAGAAAGAGCCAAAATTGAGGCTATTCTGAAGCTCTGGCATACAGGAACTTTTCATGTCCATTCTTTTATTGCCTACTCTCCTAAACTTTTATATGCATTTACAGGGAGTTGGTCTTGAAACAAAAATGACATCCAGATCCTTTTGAAATGATAACTTTTTGTGGCTAGATCCTCACTCTACCTTTCCAATATCCCCTCAATGTTCTCTTCCATGTGGGTGAAGAGTGAGACACAGAGAGAGACAGACAGACAGATAGACATACAAAGACAGAGACAGAGAGAGAGACAGACATGCAGAGAGAGAAACAGACATGCAGAGAGAGAGACAGACATGCAGAGAGAGAGACAGAGACAGAGAGACAGAGAGGGAGAGAGACAGAGAGGGAGAGAGACAGAGGGGGAAAGTGGGGGAGAGGGAGAGGTCTGTTCTTTACCTCCATCATTTTTTCTTTGATGTAGTCATCTTTATACTTTTAGTCTGACTGTCAAGGGAAGATGGTGAGGCAGGAATTCATGTGGAAAAAAATCAATGGATGAATGTAGAGTTCAGAAAAACAAATGAATAATAGCACTGATTGGAGCCCAGGTATACAGCTGCTCCCATGGGAAACAGGAAACCCTGGAGAAAGAACGCTTCTTCTCTGGACACTCATTCTTATTCTCTTTCATTCAACCTTCAACCCCTGCATTCCTCCTTTACAGACTACTCCCATTCATCCCTTTCCCTTGACTTTTGCTGAGCTTCCCTTAGTTCTATTTCTTTATTTCCTCCCTAACCCAGCTTCTGAAAGAAACTCTTAAGTCTTTCATGTTTCTTATTTCCTTTATGAGTGTATGTGTAATCTTCAGGTGAGTTGGGGAATAGGAAAAATAAAATTACTTCATTCCTCATTCCCTTTTTGTTTGACCATTCAGTAGATCTATATCATCCTGTTGCCCTTGGAGTCCTTGGGTCATCCTACTATGATTTTATACTTATTCATTACATTTATTGACTAAATATTAAAAAGAGAACTATATTTGAAATCATAGAACCTGGATTCAAATTATGTCTCTGTCAATTACTACCTACATGATTTTGATCAAGTCACTTATTTTCTAGAGCTCAGTTCCCTTATCTGTAAAATAAGGAAAACAGATGAGATTATCCCTAAAATCACTTTCATTTCTATAGTCTATAATTCTATTCTGATTGAATGGTTCCTTGACTATTGCTCACCAGGTTGCAATCTAGAATTCTTATAATCTGTTGAACTGAATTGTAATAATGAATGAATGAAAACAAATTAACAAAATTTAATTGAACATTGTTATCCTGACTATCCTCTCTATGTATACCTATAGATTAGGGGCTTTCCTCTTTCCCCAATCAAATTTACCAGTATTCAGGATGCTGATAAAAAACTATTATAATTTCATGGGTTAATGAGTGGTGTTTTAATGTCTTAACCCTTTCCAGATAACATATTTGTATTTTCAAAAGCTTGCCCTTGTGTAACTCTCAAAGCTTACCATTTGCCTCTTCTTTTCACCTAAGAGATGTCCCTAGGACCCCAGGGTCTTCAATCCCCTTTGGGGCAAATAAGAATATAAACATTTCCAGCTCTGTCCAAAACCTTGGGACTGAATTTCCTGAAAAAAAAAGTATGGTCTAGGAACCATGGAAAATGGCATTTTCCTATTTCTATGAGTATGGAATATAAAATATTGGCAGTTAACAAGCTAGACAGGACCTAATTTAAGTGTTTCTAAACCTGTATCGAAACTGTACTTTGTTTCAGAATTCTCTACAATCCTAACCTTTTCCTGAATTTAACCCTCAACTTCCAGAACAGAATTCCTTAAAATGTTGCCATTGTTACTTTGTTTTGGTTTCCAGATATAGCGAAGGGCTCAGTCATCTGTTGCTGAGTACATGTTGCTCTTCTTATTAGAAAGTAAGTTAAGGGGACAGCTAGATGGTGTAGTGGATAGAGCACCATCCCTGAACTTAGGAGAACCTGAGTTCAAATCCCACCTCAGACACTTAATACATCCTAGCTGTGTGACCTGAACAAATTACTTAATTACTCAACCAATTGAACTAATAATTTTTGGTGGATTAAGAATAAGAAAAGTCAATTCACTTCATAAATTGGAAATAGTAATCAGATAATCTATTAACTGATATTTTCTGAGTCCCTAAAATATGTTCAGTGCTCTAACCAGATGAAGCCTGAAGTCTGAAAGAATGTTCTTTTTATAATACACCAAGAGATGTGCATTGGTAGTTGTAACTATGGAAACATTATTTTTCTGGGTCACAAAATATCAGGGAAAATTCAGGGAGATTTATTTCTCAATTAGCAGAAAATCTGAAGTTCTGGGGAAGAATTCCATGTACTTTCTTCCCTCCTCTCTCTCTGCATTTTGGAATATCTAGTTGTCTTCAAGGATTACTTCACATGCCTTTTTCTAAAGAGACTATTATTGATCCCTTCTGGGAGAGGTCAGCTTTCCTCTGTCCTTCTCAAATTACTTTATATTTTTTTTAAATTTTCCTATTTGTAAATTACTGTATATATCTCTGTTCCTCCATGTTTACATGTTCTCCCTGAGATAGGAGAGACTGTTTCAATTTTATATCCCTATAACCTGACAAGGTACCTCTCACAATCAGTGTTTTTCCCCATTTTTAATTTACTATTTATTTATTTTTAATATTTTTATTTTAAAATTTTGAGTCTCAAATTCCTTTCCTCCCTGCAGTGCCTCCCCCACTTATTGAAAAAGCAAGCAACATATTATTTATACATGTGAAATCATACAAAATATTTCTATATCAGCCATGTTGAAAAAAGTGGAAGAATTATACTTAAATTTTCACTCAGAGTTCATCAATTCTATCTCTTGAAGTGGATGGCATTTTTTATCATGAGTCTTTTTGGCCTACCATTACAACATTGTATTTACTGAGTACAGTGATTTTCTGGTTCTGCTCACTTCACTCTGAAACAATTCATATAGATGTTCTCAGGCTTTTCTGAAACCATCCTGTTTCTCATTTCTTATAGCACAATACATTCCATCATAATTATATACCACAATTTGTTCAACCATTTCCCAATTCTCTACCACCACAAAAAGAGCTGCTATAAATATTTTTGTTCATATAAATCTTTTTTTATTTTTCTTTGATCTCTTTGAGATATAGACCTAGTAATAGTATTACTGGGTCAAAAGGTATGTAGTTTTACAACCCTTTGGGCATAATTCCAAATTGCTCTCCAAAATGTTTGAACTACTTCATAATGCCACTAACAATTTATTAGTGTATCTATTTTTTCTAGCATTTCTCATTTTCCTTTTCTGTAATGTTAATCAATCTGATTGTTGTGAAGTGGTACCTCAGAGTTGTTTTAATTTGCATTCTTCTAATCAATAGTAATTTACAACATTTTTTATAGATGGTTTTGATTTCTTCTGAAAACTGACAATTTGTATTTTAAAATTGCTTGTGGAATGGAATTGGATTGTTGGGAAATTTGACTTGGCTAGGATGAATTCTTCTGTTTCTCATCGTGCCTTAGTAATATAGAGAAAGGGGGGAAATGAAGTCCAAAGAAAATTCTGCTATAGAAAAAAAAATGCTGGATTTGGAATCAGAGATCTGGGTTTCAGATCACTCTCCCTTTGTGACCATGGACGATCCCATGGAACTTCTCTAAGCCTTGGATTCTTTATCTATAAAATGAGGTAAGACTAAATGACCTTTGAAGTTAAAATCCTATGTTCCTATGACTTGA
Source organism: Myrmecobius fasciatus (assembly GCA_023553655.1). Lineage (NCBI taxonomy): Eukaryota > Metazoa > Chordata > Mammalia > Dasyuromorphia > Myrmecobiidae > Myrmecobius > Myrmecobius fasciatus. The sequence continues at coordinate 7,481 of JAJPUD010031141.1, read as the reverse complement.
TGGTAAAGGGACAAAATTGTTATCTGTTCAAAAGCAGAGGAACTAAGGTAACAGTGAGTTTGTAGGAGAATTAGGACTAGAAGCCAGTGCTGCTGATAAAGTCAAGGATATAGGTTAGAATTCTTTTGTTGGATGATTGTATCCATGCAGTCCTTTGCTGGAAAAAGGACATTCTTATGTTTGGTGAGGGAAAAACTTGATTTAGCCACTTAAAAATCAGAATATAATGTTAATATAAAAAGTGTATCCTATCATTTTATGTATACTTCTCTTTTAAAATTTATATAATTTATGTGACTTCAATGCATGTGACTTTTGGAATTAATAAGAGTCTCTTATGCTGTCTGCTTCATTTCCTCTTTCTTGGGTTTGGTTTCCCATTTATCTCTGCATACTAGAGTGGTCCTCAGGGAATTCAGGTTGTTTTCTTTCTTTTACCTTCAAAATTCATTTTTTTTCCTGAAAGTTATGGGAAAAATACTCATTCAATTCATTTTATAGAGGTGTGTCTCAAGTTGACCTTAGTAGCATTTAAACACAGGTGTCCAAATGTAATGCTTCCCACCCCCCACATACCATATAAATACTGCCTCATCTCTGTAAACTCTACCTCAGGCTCCCCAAATAAACTGTTTCGCAAGCATGATTTATGGAATTTTCTTCTGACAGAAATGCTATGTTTTCTTTCGGAAGATGATACTAATTAAATGCTCTTTAAGCCACATTCAGAAAAAATAATACATTAGAAATTATTGATATTTCTTACATAATTTTTTAAAATTTATCTCTGGCACTATTATATGATGATATTTGTGAACTGGTCACAGGGATCTGCTAGTTCAGTAACTTTTCAGAGAGCAAATGGCTCTGTAAACAGTATAGCTTTATTCACATGGAAGGGAAGCAATTTACTCATTTGGCATGTTTACATTAATCAACTGTCTTTCTCCCAGTTACAATTAAAACAATAATTGAGACCCCCTGTTTGGGAAGACAAAAAGTTGGAAATCTCTGGCAACTAGTTTAAATAAACCAAAAAGCCAATGTGATTGTCCAGTCTTTTGTAATTAAAGGAAGAAACTGTATTTAAAGTTCAGAAGACTCAGTCTTTGGAGCTATCTTTCTAATACCTGGGGACAAAGGAAGGGGGAATGCTATAGGTAATATCCTTTATTAGCTCCATGTGATTTTGGGGAGTCCCTGGAGGGAGAAAATGAGTTTTGAAGAGATGAATTTAGTTTTCAGTAATCTAACTGAGTACAGATAAGCTGATTTAGTGGACTTAAATTTTCACTTTTTTGACTTTTTAAAAAGAATAAATCACATACAATTTAACAATAATTTATCAAACGTGCCTGTCAATTCAAAATTAGGAAAAGTTTTTATGAAGTGATACAGAATGTAGAAAGTATATCCAAGAGATTAATAGGCCCACTGACTATAGCTACGCAAATGAAGATAATATTAACTAAAATAAAACTCAGATTAAATACAATTCAACACAATTCACAATAATTAAGTGTTTTTGTATCATCGGGAGCTATGCTAAGTACTCAAAGTACAAAGACATAAATGAAAGTCTCTGCTTTCAAGGAGCAGAGATTCTGAGGATACTTATTCCAACTCTCACTCCCAGTGACAAGTCAGGACTCCAGAATTTGGCTACATCTCCCCCTCAGGGTTCCCTTAGGGGCCAAGAGCAATTCTCTAATGCCATCAAATTTAGATTTCACAAATATGCTTTGTCCTCCCCAAGATTAAGATCAATCAAGTCAACCAGCCTTAAGTAGATTTTAGAAAGAGATGTTTACTGAGGTGGTAAAGTAGGACTGAGACAAACTCTCCCACAAGTAAATACAATATCTAAGGCAAAGGGGTCTCAAGCTTAAAGAAAACAGATGTGACAGAGAAGTAACTCAAAGCTTAAAGTTACTGAAAGTCCTTTTCTCCCATTCATGGAGTACTTGTGTAGTCTCCCCAAAGCATGGTGAAACTGCAAATTTCTAATTTTGGCTCCCAATGTAGACAAAGATATCAACTCAATCAGGATTTCAGATAGAATATTGAGGGGAAGATAGGCCCATTCTAAATCCTCTGGACCCTTTAAAGAGAGAAAGAGCTTCAAGCCAATGTCTCTCCTTCCCCTATAATTGATTTCTTTTCAATTCACTTGATAATTTATAAATGATCCCTGGTGCTCTTCAGATGTCTTCTGCTTATCTGAACATAGTTTTACACACTTCTTGTGCAATGTTATGTCATTCCAGTTTTAAAATAAATTTGATCAATATATTTTTAATATCCTATAGTTCCCTCCAGTATGCCTCCCCCTCACCGACAACCATCTCACATAACAATTAGTATTTTTAAAGAGGAAAAAAAGAAGGAAAAAATAAGCATAATTGATTAATGAATTAACAACAAAAATTTGAAAATCTGTGCAATATATAACACTTGTGGAACCATCACCCCAAATGGATGGGGTGAGGAGTATATTCTCACATCCTTTCTAAACTTGTTTATTGTTTATAATTTTGAAATATTCACTTTTTTCCATTTACATTCTTGAAATCATTGTCTATATTGGGTTTTTTTTTTGGTTCTTTCATTCTGCATCAATTCATGTTGATGCTTTTCTGATTTATCACATTCAGTATTTCTTATAGCATGATAATATTCACATATATTCAGTTACCACAATTTGTTTATCCATTCCCTAATCAATGAGTTTTGGCTTTCTTTGCCATCACAAAAATTGCTGCTGTAAATAGTGTGGGGCAGATCAATTATCTTATTGGGGTATAAGCCTAGTAATGAAATTTTTGAATCGAAGGATATAAACATTTTAGTCACTTTATCTATAAATCCAAATAACTTTCTAAAATGGCTATATTAATTCACAACTCCACCGACAATGAACTGGTGTTGTGCTCATCTTCCCCCAACCTCTCCCAACACTTTTCCTATCTTTTTGTCATTTGTGCCAATTCTCAGGTTATAAGATGCAACTTAGAGCTGTTTTGATTTGACTATTCCAATTCTTTTTCCCACCCCCCTCTTAGTCTAAAACCTATGATTGAAATGACTGATAGGATACCCTATCACTTACACTTAAGTAGGATGGGTCTGAATAAGTCAATTTCCTCATCGAAACAGAAATTATATGCACATGGATAAGTAAATCCAAAATATTCACAAAGTACATTTGTGGAAGAGCAAGAAAAACTAAGGGCTTTTATAGGAGACAACACTTGAACTGATCCTTGAAGAGAACCAGGGATTCCAAAAGGCAATGGCAAAGAGCAAAGAATGGCTGAACACATGGGGATGTAGGAATGCAATGGAATATTATTGTGCTAATATAAATGACAATTATATGATAGATTTGAAGAAACCTAAGAAGATTGATGACAAAATTTGAAGAGTGAAATGAATAGAACCACAAACATAATTTACACAAAATGAAACAAAACAACTCTGAAAAATCTCAGAGCCTAGATTAGGGCAGTGAATAAAGGTGACTTCAAAAGGCTGATGATAAAACATACACTTTTTGGCAAGAAAGATAATGGAACTGAGATGTAGAATCAGATATTAATTCTTAGATAAGACCAATGTGTTGATTTGTTTTGATGGACTATATATATATTTGTATGTGTTGGGGACAGGTGATAGTAATAATGGGTAGTGATTGATTTGAAAAAAAAATCATTGATTAAATATTCTTTAACTGAAGAGAAAAACAAAGGAAAAAGTGTACAATGAGACACAAATAGATGTTTCCTTCTTACCTTGCTAGATTTGGTATACAATATGTTCCAAAAGTCTTTGTGCAAGTTTAAGCTATTAAAGTTTCTTTAAAAAAAATTGTATTTAATGGAAGCTCTTTGTATAGTCCTTTTTCTTAATATTTGTATATCAAAAATATTTTTTGGTTGATGACAGTTAAATTCACAATAAAAAAGGAAAATTCAATTTTAAATTAGTTTTGAAAAAATGCAGCATGAGGGGAATGAATTGGAGATCAGTCTGGAAAGATAGGTTGTGGCTAAATTGTGAAGAGTTTTCAGTACTAAACGTAGCAGCTTTTATTTTTTCCTTGAAGCCACTGAAGCTTTTTGTAAAAGAGAGTGACATAGTCAGATTTATGTTTTAGAAATATCAAAATGGCAACTGTGTGGGGGTTGGATTAGAGAGTGGCCTTAAGGTTAAAGCATTCAGCCCACTTTTCTTCTAACTAATCTTAAAGGCTCTCAGGAAGGATATTTTGGAATTTATGTGTTTGCTTGTTGATCATTTATGTTAAAATAAAATTTATTATTAACTTAATTTTTTTATTTTTAAAAATTATTAATATTCTATTAATTTTTAAATGATAGAATAAAACAAGTATTTCCATAACATGATATAAATAAAAGATGATTACACACCAGACTGCAATTCTATTATATATAATTTGCTATTGTTTTTAAATATATGATAGTTATCATGCAAATTCCCTTTTTTTTGAGCTTTTTTTCTTCACTTTCCTTCTTCCCTTGCACTATGGATGGCTACCATTAAACACAAATAGGTGTATGTGTAAAATTATTTTATACATATTCTTATTTAAACAAAAAGGTTAAGCTAGGTGACTTGTAGTCATAACAATAACTAGCATCTTTGTTGCATTTTAAGGTTCATAAAGCACTTTATAAATAATATCTCCTTTGTTCCTTGCAATAAGCCTGGGAGATAGGTGCTATTATCCTCTCCCATTTTATAGATGATCAAACTGAGACAGAAATTAAGACTTTCTCAAGTCACAAACCTAGAAAGTACCAGACATGAGACTTGAATTCAGATCTTCCTGACTTGAGATCCAGTGTTCTGTGTGTTCCTGGCTTGCTTATAAGGTCCATTCCAAGCTCTATCATTTCATGGTCTCTGATACCCCAGCTTCCTTTAAATCTTGGGGTCTTAGCAAATGTTTAATTTGAGGGCCTAGTGACCCAGGTATCATGATGAGTAAATGGGCATGAACCTTTAAAGTATAGGATGTATAATGAAGAATAACATAAAATACACCTATCCACACCTTCTGTTTGCTGCTCATAGCTAACCCTGGGCCACCTCTCAAAATCCTGCTCCAGGTTCCTTTACAAGTTCTCATAAGTAGTTGTTATTCAGTGTTGCCCATGATCCCATTTGGGATTTTCTAGGCTTTTCTTGAAACAGTTTGTCATTTCCTTCTCCAGCTCATTTTACAGATAAGGGAATTGAGGCACATAAGGTTAAGTCACTTGTCCAAGGTCACACAACTAGTGTCCAAGGTCAAATATGAATTTAGGTTTTCCTAACTCCGGGCCACCTAACTGCCTTTCACCAATAGATGTATTATCTAAGCAAAGAATAGAGAAGTGGGGCAAGGGGAGGGGAGGAGGATGAGAAAAGAATGGTTACTTCAACAAACATTTTTTAAAATATATTTTATTTTTCCTCCAATTACATGAAATACTTTTTAACAGTTTTTTTTTTGTTTTGAGTTCCAAATTCTATACTTCCTTTCCTCTCCTCCCTCTTACCTGAGATAGTAAGCAGATATGGGTTATACATTTGCAATCATGTAAAACATTTCCATATTGGTCATTTTATTCAAGAAGACTCAAATCAAAAGAAAAGAATGAAAGAATGCTTCAACCTATTTTTAAACCATTATCAGTTCAAATTCTGGTTCTATCACTTACTAATTTGTGAATCTGAGCAAACAGTTTAGCTTCTCTAACCCTCAATTTCCTCATCTGCAAAATGGAAATAATATTTGTACCACCTAATTTTGGAAGGTTGTTGCAAAGGAAATACCATTATAAATATAGATTATTTATTGATACCATTCTCTCTCTTTCTGTCTCTGTCTCTCTGTCTGTCTCTCTCCTCTCCCCCTCCTTCCTTCCCTTCTTTTATCTCTTTCTTCCTCTTTCTCTCTCTACTTTTTTCTTCCCTCTCTCCTTTCTCCCTCCCTTCCCTTCCTCCTCTTGGCTCCTTCTTCTCTGCTTGTCAACATTCACGTCTCCCCTATCTTTAAAAGAACAAGAATAACAATCTCTTTTCCTTGATCATTCAAACTATTATCTTAACTCTTTTCTCTCTGTCACCTTCCAGAGAGAGCAGCCTATACTTAGTCTATAAAGCATATGTAGTTTTATAAATAAATAATTTTATATATAAAGCATATAAATCATATACAAAATGTTTATAGAATCATTAAATGAGATAGCAAGGTATGCTTGTGGTTACTGTAAAGTTTCAGATGAGTTCCATCTGGCAGTTCACAAATAGGCCAGGATCCAGAAATGACTTTATCAAGAAATATTCCTGTCAAAACAGCAAACAGGATGGGTAAGGTTGAGGGGATGACTTCTGAGCATGAGGCAGCCATAGATCACACAACATATTTGTCCAGAGAGTAAGAAAGGACCAGAATGGGAGTTGGTTTCTTAAAGATGATTTCTTTCCAAGCCATGATTACTCATCCTTCCTTTTATACATTTCATTTCCTCCAAATTGACCAGTAATTAAACAGCCCCAATTAATCTCAGAAACAGTTCTGTGATTGTCCAAGAGTTAATGCCAGTGGAATTTGGAATGGCAACAAGTCATTAGGAGCGCTTGATGAATGGCCTGGACTTTCCCAGGAGCGTAGACACTACTACATTAACATTTTTCCATTTGCATATTATTGGCATCCACTTGGTGCCAAGTATCCTATATCTTGGATCAGATAATTGGAGCATTTTTATGTCACCATCATGTAACTTTAGTGAATAGGATTCTGCTTCCTATATATAGAATTTCCATGGACACAAGGGGAAAATTTGGTCTGTCTTGAAGAGATACAAATTTTCCAAACCTTTGAGAGATTGATGTAAGTTATAAAAATAAACAAAGAAAACAAAAATGAAGAACAGGGGTAACAAGAAAGAGCCAAAATTGAGGCTATTCTGAAGCTCTGGCATACAGGAACTTTTCATGTCCATTCTTTTATTGCCTACTCTCCTAAACTTTTATATGCATTTACAGGGAGTTGGTCTTGAAACAAAAATGACATCCAGATCCTTTTGAAATGATAACTTTTTGTGGCTAGATCCTCACTCTACCTTTCCAATATCCCCTCAATGTTCTCTTCCATGTGGGTGAAGAGTGAGACACAGAGAGAGACAGACAGACAGATAGACATACAAAGACAGAGACAGAGAGAGAGACAGACATGCAGAGAGAGAAACAGACATGCAGAGAGAGAGACAGACATGCAGAGAGAGAGACAGAGACAGAGAGACAGAGAGGGAGAGAGACAGAGAGGGAGAGAGACAGAGGGGGAAAGTGGGGGAGAGGGAGAGGTCTGTTCTTTACCTCCATCATTTTTTCTTTGATGTAGTCATCTTTATACTTTTAGTCTGACTGTCAAGGGAAGATGGTGAGGCAGGAATTCATGTGGAAAAAAA
>JAJPUD010031140.1:0-12715 GCA_023553655.1 Myrmecobius fasciatus | reverse complement strand
TCAAATGAACACATAGACGGAGGGAGCAGAAGTGTGCGCCCCGCACTCAAGAGTCATTCTCTGCCCGGGGCAGAAGGGGGAAAAGCACAGGGAAGGGTCACTAAACTCAAAGCACAAGGCCCTGGTGCCTGGGAGGGAGCAAGTGCCGCTGGGACTCCAGCAGTGAGGGGAGGCCCGGCGGAGGAAGTAGTGGCTAAAGCCCTGGAGCGAGGATGCCCCCCCAACCCTGTGCCGCAGGGGGGAAATGGTCCCCTCCCCTCCCCTCCCCCGCCCCCCATCTTTCCCCGCCGAGGGCCCTCGAGCGGCACCTTTAGGAAAGGGAAGGGGGAGCGTCGGGACGCTGACTTTCCTCGTCCAGGCCGGCGAGGAGAGCGGGTGCCGCTCCCCTTCCACCATCTTCCCCCCCGCCCCCCCACCCCAAATCTGGCCCAAGGGGGAAGTGGTGCTCCGAGGCCCAGGGGAGGGCCCCCGGCGGGGCCGGGAGAAGCACCCCTGAGCAAAGGAACGGGCTCTTCGGTGCTGACCAGTGGTACGGAGGAAGGGGAGAGAGGAGCGGGGAGGGGCGGGCAGGGCCCTTCAGAATGAGCAGCATTGGCGCCCGGGCCGGCCCCTCTCCGGGGCGGGGGTGGGCCACAGGACAGACATTGGTGTGGAGGGTGCGGACGCAGGGCACGCTCAGTCCAGGTCCTCCTCGCCGGGACGACCGGGGTCTTCGTAGATTTCGCGCACGGCCAGGATGCGATTGAGCATGCTCTCCAGCATGCTCCGGTCCATGGGGATCACGGAGTACCAGAGCGGAGACTCGGCGATACAAGACCGCTCTGGCTGCAGGTAGAACACATCGTTCCGGCTCCGCAGGCTCTCGGGGCTGCAGGGAGAGAGAGGGCTGGTGAGCCGGAGACCCCCGACGCCCCCGGTGGCCCCCGGCTCGCTCGTCCCCGCCCGCCTCGGCCTCCCCACTCACCATTTGGAGAGATAGAATTCATAGAACTTGACAGGACAGCGCAAAGGGTTCATCCGGTTCTCGCGCTGTTCCAAGACAGGAAGTTCCTCCTCCCTCTTCCTCTTCCCCGAACTGGTGTCTGGGGAGGGAGTGCAAGTCAGCTCGGGGAAGGGCTTCTCAACCGGGGGTCTCAGAACTGAAAAAACAAACAAACGACAAACAAATTGGATGGCTTTACTTCCGCGGACTTCGTTTCCTTCCCGCCTTTCAAGGCCCGATTCTAACGAGGGCCCGGGGGCTTCAAGGCCGGGGCGCAAGAAAGGGGGCGGCCTGCGAGGTCCCTGCCGGCTCCTGCCTCCTACGTATAATATCGGATGGAGGTTCCCCGGAGAGATTTCAGGGGACCCTTGAGGTTTTGCTAACGGCCTTTCCACAGAATCGGACTCTGGTAACTCGCTACTCCGAGAAACGATCCAGAAGCTTCCCCGGACAGATTGCCAAAGGAGTCCCCAAGCACTAAAAGGGAGGATGACTCCCCCGGGCGATCGGCGGGACCCGGAAGGTCCCGGGCGTCGGAGAGCCCGGGGCGTTCTGGGTCAGCTCGCAGCTTCAGCTCAACAGGCCCCTGCTCTAGTGCTCACGAGAATTAGCCGCCATTTGCTCTTTCCCTAGGCTGGCCAGAACCCCCGTCGGGGGGGCAGCCCTCACGAGTCTTCCTCGATAAGCTGGCATCTCACGGGCCAGCGTGAACGCCACCGCCCCCCCTGGCCGCCCAGCCACCCACGTATACATATGGGCCGAGCGCACACACGTGAAAAACGGCAACCTCCTTTAGCAATAAAGTCCATGGCAACCACCCCTGGCCGTCACTCAGATGACCTGAGGATTCAGGGAACAGGAAATAGAACCAAGGGTCAACAGGAAATTGAGGAAAACCTCTCTCTCCTTCCTTCCTCTGTCCAAACTCCGCCCCCCCAAACCCTGGCCCCTGGCTGCCACCTGAGCAAGAAAAAGTAGCCTGGAAGGACTGATCTCGCGCAGAGCCCTCCCCGCGCCACGGAGCCTCCCTCGGGGCCACAGAGATTGAGCTGGGAGGGGGCGGCGCGAGAGGGAGCCTACCTCGGCTCTTTCGCTGGCGAGCAGGAGCGTAGTAGCGGATGCTCACTACCTTGGTGGTGCCCCGAGGAGTGGTGCACTTGCGGGACTGGCGCACCACGTTGGTGAAGGACAGCTGCATGTGCTCTTCCGCCGTCTGCAGGCCGAAGAACTTGGTGTTGAAGAACATGAGGGTGTTGAGCAGGACGAAGGGAGAATAGACGCCCAGCTGCTTGCACTCCCAGAGGTGCTCCTCCTCGACCCGGGAGAACACGGTGTCTGGTGCAGAGGGAGTGGAGAGTCAGGGGCGGGGCCGGGCCGCCCAGCTCGCAGTCGGCCTGGCCCACCTGGCGCGGTCTAGGCAGTCCGCGAGCCATGGAGACCTTAGAAGTCGGTCCACGCAAGGATTGGGACTTTTGCTTTCCTTCAGGGTTAGGGTTTTGTTTTGTTTTTTATATAAACGACTTTAATCACGTATTATTGGTATGATTTTGTATTCTTTTTATTTCCCTGAGGCAATTGGGGTTAAATGCCTTGCCCAGGGTCCCACAGCCAGGCAGTGTTATGTGTCTGAGACCAGATTTGAACTCGGGTCCTCCTGACTTCAGGGCCGGTGCTCTATCCACTGCGCCACCTAGCTGCCCCTGATTTTGTACTCTTACGGGAAAGGGAAAGAGATAACGGGAGCCTCCCGGGCTACCGTCATGGCGTCCAGAATTAAACCTCAAAGCTGCTGGAACTGCTTCCTCCTCCGGAGGGGATTCCCCGCTGCATCCGGAGCAGCCCCTTCCCCTCCCTCCAGGGCCTAGTCTGCCGGAGGAGGCAGAACAGGGAGACGGTCCCCAAACTTCAGTCTCCCTCTCTGCCCGGCACCATCCGTAGGGATGCTCAGTGGACGCTAACCGCCGGTGAAGATGGCTGGTAGACTGATTAGAAGTCCTCCGTAAAATGTAGTTCAGCCCCGCTCCCTCCTTCCACCCCATCCAAGGGGGCTCTTTAGACAGACCGGGTACTGGGCTTGCTCACGGACAAAGACCCCAAGCCCACTCTGAGGGGCGGGCACCTTTTGGCCTGTCCCCCCCCCCCCATGATTCTGAAAAAGCCACTTCCCAAACTCTAGTTTGTTCCTGCCTGGAGACAGGGATGAGCTTCTAGGAAGCTGGGGGGAGAGGGAAGGGGCGCAGGGGAAAGGGGGAGAGCAGGAGCAGGCAGCCGCTATTCCTTACTGTTGGGGAGGATTGTGGGTTGCCAACTGCTCAGCGCCTTGTTGAGTTCTTGCACAAAGGTCAGGTAGTAAAGGTCCGTGAAAATGTTCACCATTCGGTTGTTTTCCAGTAGGTACTGCGGGAGGACGGTGGCGGCCATGAGGTCTGCGCCCTACCCCCACCCCCGGACTCCTGCTGGGTGACATGGGCCCTCATGATGATCTACCTCTAGGGTTCAGACAGATGGCCCGCGGGCAATACCGGGACCTTAGGCCACACAGCAACCTCTCTTTAATTAATAACCAAAGTCTCCCATCTCCCCGTCTCTTGACTGTTCTCTGGATGGAAAACACCCCCCCACCCTGAACCCAAACCAGCCCACCCACTGAGCAAACAGCCCCCTCCCTGTCCCTAAGTCCGGAGAGATGAAGATCTCCTCCGTCCATGGGACCCCAAACCCTGCTCTAACTGGAGAGGGCCGATGGGAATTTGCCTGCCCCGGAGTGGCTGGGGGTCAAAGCCCTCAGCTTTGGTCCCCTTCGGGGCAGAGCGCCGGACTTGAGGGATCGCTCCCGGACGGGAGGCTTTGGGGGATACCTGTTGGATGCCGAGACACAGGTAATAGATGCTGTCGGGCTCATATCGTTCGCCATTGGGCCGCGTTATCTCCCTCACAAACTGGGCCAAGCCATAGTTGAGCTCGGCGGCTGTGCAGGCCAGGATGTCCTCCTTGATCCGCATTGGCTTGGCTGTAGGGAAGCACAGTGAGCGGAGAAGGGCACGGCTCCTCTGGGGTGGGGCAAGGGGTGGGGGGTACTACCCCAAAGGAAGTGAGAGTGGACAGGCCTTGCGACAGGTTCTCCAGGAACAGGTTCGGGCACACGGGCCAAAGAAAGAAGGGATCGGAGAGTTTGGAAGGGGAAACAAAGGGATGGACCGATACACAACATCGAGGCAGACGACGGCACTTCCGTTTTACGAGATTTCCAAGTTACGGCTGAGAGTCCTCGGCTCGGGGGGCCCCGACGAGCGACAGGCACCCTCGCAACGCAGACGTCCTCCGTCCCGCGGGACGTATTTGGCAAGGAGAGACCCCAGGCCGCCCTCCCCCCGCCCCCACCCCCCGCCCCCGGGTCACTCACGGCCAAAGCGCAGCTCCTCGCTCTTGCTCGACTCCCCACCCGCGTACTTCGACTGTACCCAGCACTTCCAGGCGTTGACGCCGTAGGAGTAGTTGAGGGCCGTACAGCTGGGCTGGCTGCTCATGGAGTCCCGGGAACAGCTCTCGGAAAGCACAAGCCGCTTCTGGCCCTGCGTGGGGAAGGAACGGCACCGGGGCTGTGGACCCAAGTGGAGGCCGGGGGAACCGGGAAGGAAAGCCTCCGCCTCCTGGGAGCCAAGGGCGGGGAGCAGCAGTGCTCTCCGGGACGGGGTCTCGGGGGAGACTGAGGTGGCGAGGGCACAAATCACAGCCCGTTCTTAGAGCTCGGGCAGTGGCCGGAGGCTAAGCTAATTCGGGCCAGCTCGTGGGGGCCCACGGCGGGCAGCGACCAGAAGGCTCCTCGTCCTCGGGGAGCGGGAGACGTGGCGTGGCTCACCTTCCGGATGGCTCGCGGCAGGTCCTGGTCGGTGGAGACGTCTTCTGGCCCCACCAGGCCACAATCAAAGAGGAAGTCCACGCTGGGGTTAATGTCCAAGGGGTCTGGCAGAGGGCCGCAAGGGAGAAGGCAGTTAGTGGTCCTTTCTGAGCTCGTCACAGTGAAAACAGAGCCAGAGAGAGGCCGCTGGGAACTGAGGGGGGGCCACAACCCTCACTCTCTCTCACTCTTTCTCTCATTTGCTTGCATTTTGTTTCCCTTCTCGGATTTGTTTTTTTTTTTTTTAGATCCGCCCGTCTCTTGTGCAACAAACTGTATGACGATGTATACATATGTATACACATAAAGGGTTTTCCATACACTGTAACATATATAGGGTTCATATGCTGCAACATGGTTAACATGTAGCCAACTACCTGCCATGGGAGGGGGAGGGCGAAATTGGGAACAGAAGGCTTTGCAAGGGATGATGGGGGAAAATCGCCCATGCATATGTTTTGTGAATAAAAAGCTTTAATAAAATAACAAATTTGTAAAAAAAGAAAAGAGCTCATCACAGATTTGGCAGCGGAAGGGGCCTGGGAGGTCGGCTAGTCCTCCCTCCCGATTTGACAGAGGGGGAAAATAAGGCAAGTTCGGAGAAATTCACGTGGTAGAATCCACGTATGAAGCTTCTCAGATGTGACGTCGGTCCCGCCGTCCCCCTTCTCTCCCCTGAGGGCCATGCTGCCTCAGCCCCTGCCAACCATCTCCTGTCCAGGTTCCCCTGGCTACGTGGTTCGGGCCTTACTACAGGCACCCCCAAGCTAGATCATCCACGGCAGGGATGGGGAAGCTTCCTTCTTCTTTTTTTTTTCTTCTTCCATTTTTACTTTTTGTTTTGTATTTTTTTTTTTTAACTTTTATTAAAGCCTTTTATCTGCAAAACATACACGTGGGGAATTTTTCAACCTTGACCCTTGCAAAGCCTTCTGGTCCCAATTTTCCCTCCTTCCCCCCTACCCCTTCCCCTAGATGGCAAGAAGTCTACTACATGTTAATTACGTTAAAATAGATGACAAATCCAATATATGTATACAGAGTTAAGACAGTTATCTTGCTGCCCAAGAAAAAAAGCCTGAGAAAGAAAACAAAACACAAGCAAACATCAACAGGAAGCGTGAGAAGGCCATGTCGTGGTCCACACTCGGTTCCCACCGGCCTCTCCCTGGGTGTAGATGGCTCTCTGCATCCCTGGACAACCGGAACTGGTTTAAAACATCTCACCGTTGGGGGAACCTTCCATCTGCCGAGGGCCATTCGGCTAGTTCCCAAATCATCAACTTTCATGGGACTCAAACAGCGGGAGGCCGTCAGGCTTGGCCGTCAGCTCCTCGCTGGCTACGGTCACCTTAGCAAATGATTTCGTGGGCCTCATACGGACCACGGGCCCTTGACCTAAAGGCTCTAAGAGAAAGGCCTCCAAGTCACAGACAGGGCCCATTTCAGCGCGTGACCCCATTTCCCTCTCCGTGATACCGGCTGACTGCCTTGGGGTCACCGGGAGTACTCTGCTAGCTTCTTCCCAGTTCTTGGGAGGCGCCGAGGGGGGGGACACACTCACTCTTGGGGAAGTCGGCCTCTAGATCCTGCCCTGGTTCGTCCAGGACGTTGGCCATCTTCACCGCCATGGCGAGGACGTCATCCCTTGCCGGTCCAAACAGGTCACAGTCTTCCAGCAGGCCCTCTGTGCTCTGGTTGCTCACCAGGTCTGGGGGCGGGGAGGAACACGGGCTTTGGTTACGGGAACTTTCCTCCTCCCCCCCCCACCCCAGGCCTGGCTTCGTTGCTCTGCGCCCTCCCCCTCCCCCCGACGCTGCTGTAGTCCAGCCCAGGGCTTCTTAAGCTTTTTCCACTTTTTTACGTGACCCCGGGTGTACGAATCGAACGTTTACCGAGAATAAATCTGGACTCTGTGTCCCCCCGGCCCCCACGGGCGAGCGGACGGGGGGAAGAGGGGGGCTGTGGGGGGGGAAGCCCCGCCCCCCCCCCCCCCCTTCGGAAGAGGCTCCCCCTGGAGTACCACAGAGATCAGACGAGGCCTTATCCAACTCCTCGGCTTCGGCGATCATCTCCGCCATGGCCAGGATGTCGGCCTCTAAGGGGTTCGACGGGATTTTCACTTTCAGCTCCTCGATAGTCTCCACAATCTTGTCTGTGCTCTCCAGAGTCGTGGGCAGGAACATGGGCACAGGTACCTGAGGGCAACGTGAAGCACAGGGCGGGGGTGATCGGGGAGGGGGCAGGGCTGACGGCTCCGACGCCGCGTCTCGGGCTTTGGAAGGGCCCGGTGACTTACTGGGATAGGCAGTGACAAAGGCACCGGGACTTTCTGGCTGTACAGATGCATAGGCACTGGGACGAAGATGGGCACCGGGACAGGCAGTACGATCACCTGCGGTTTCCAGTCTTGCTCTGAGGAGACAGGACCCACGGGCCCTCCTGCAGGCGGGTTGCCAAGTTCCCCACCCCCAAGCCCCGTCTCTCAGAAAAGGCACGGGAGTTTGAGCAGCTCACCCGGGAGAGCCGAAGCGGCCCGGGTCGCGGGCCTCCCTCTCCCCGCTTCTCACCTGTCTGACACCCTTTGGATCTCATGTCCACCTTGCAGGACACGCCTCGGTTCTGCATCAGGGGCTTACACATGGCAGCTTTGTTCTTGCGAGGCATCGAAGGTGGCGGCGGCGGCGGTGTAGGCTCAGTCGGGACCGGGCGGCTTTTCGCGGTAGCCTGTGGGGACGGAGACGGAGCCCGAACCGTAGGGGCGGCTAAGGTTCGGCCCACCCGGCCCCGCCCCCCGCCCTCCAAGGGCCTCCTCAACCGCCCGGGTCTGAGGAGGCCGGAGCACTCACCGCTGAGGCGCTGCTGCCGGTCGCTTTGGCCTGAGGAGGAGCCGAGGGTTTGGGCTCCGGAGACTGACCTGAGGAAGAAGAAGACATTTTTTGACCTCGAAGGAACCCCAAGTTAAGTTCGGGGGGCCCTCACGAAACGGGGAGTTAAGAGAGAGCAGAGGAGCAACGGTTCCTTCGTCCGCTGTGGAGAAGGGCGGGTGCCAAAACGGCTTCCCTGAGCAAAAGTGAAGCTACACCGGGGACTGTGGTGCCCTCTGCCGGGAGAGTGGCAAGCGCCCTGAAGAGAAGGGCCGGGAGCAACCACTAGGGGACGCTCTCACTCACTGTTCAGAAGGCTCTCGGGCCCGCTCTGAGTGTCCAGGTTGGGCTGATTCTGCTGGCTATAGAAGCGAAGCAGACACTGCTGGTTGCAGAAGTGCCGGATCTGCCCCCGCCAGTGGATTGTCTCCAGCAACTTCCCTTGGCGCTTACAGGCATGGCAGCGGGCAGCCTGAGGACATCCGGTGGACTCTCAGCCCTCAGCCTTGCCCCAGATGCCGGCTCCCCCCTCCCTCCCCAGGTGTCCCCTCACCTTGCGGTACCACAACAGGTACTTGCTCTTACAGTCCTCGCTACAGAAGTCCCAGGTGCTGCCGTCCAGCTGCTCGGTGACCGCGCGCTGGCACGTCTGGGAGCAGTAGGTGCAGGTGATGCAGCACAGGCCCAGCTTCTTGGTGAAGTCCTGCTTGTAGAGCAGCACGCAGCCTGCGGGACGCGGGCAGCACCCTCAGCGCCGGCCCAGGCGGAGCCGGGCGGCCCGGAGGGCCGGCGGCTGGCATTCACCGGCTTCCTTTGGAGCCGGAGGTCCCTCGGACAGATCGCCGCCCCCCCTCGCCCTCCGGGCCAGACCTTCACTGCAGAAGCTCTTCTCCACCCCGCTGAAACGGAGCTTCTCGTGGAGCAGCTTCTCCTGCCGACAGTGCTCGCACTGGGACACCACGCCCCTGAGCCTCTTGAAGTCCTCACAGCAATCGCGGCAGCAAAACTGGAACACTTGGTCCTGGAGCGAGGCAGAGAGGGCCCCCCCCCGGGGGGGAAGTGGGCAGGAGCCAGGGAGCCGGGACACTGGGTTCCGGGGAGGGACAAGGAGCCGGCCCGAACGCCGGGTCCCTTTCCAGGGGGCCGCCGGGAGGTCTCACCTGCCAGTCCAGGATCTCGGGCTTGCCACTGAACAGGCTGTGACAATAGTGACAGCTCAGGTGGATGCCCCCCTCGGGGTTCGTGCGCTGCGGAGAGGAGAGGGTGGTCAGGGGCTCCCCGCTTGGCCCGGAGCGCGCCGTTCCCCCTCCCCCAGCCCCGGGCCCACCCCGGGGGTACCTGGAACTTGGTCCAGCAGCTGGGGCTGCAGAACTGGTAGACCGTGCGGTCGGTCTTATTGTAGTAACAGGGCTCGGAGAGGCTCCGGCGGCAGAAGCTGCAGGGGCGGGGAGGGCCTGGGGACCAGAACGACAGAAGGGGAAGAGGGAGGATGAGAGCGAGAGGCAGCGGGCACGCGCTCCGTCAGAGCGCGAGGGAGAAGTCTGGTGCACTCATCCAAGCGGGGCAGGCAGAGGAGGGCGGCATGGGGCCTGAAGTGGACGGGGAAGGAGGAGAGAGGGAGGGAGAGAGGCCCAGGACGCCTCGGCACAGGCCC
Source organism: Myrmecobius fasciatus (assembly GCA_023553655.1). Classification (NCBI taxonomy): domain Eukaryota; kingdom Metazoa; phylum Chordata; class Mammalia; order Dasyuromorphia; family Myrmecobiidae; genus Myrmecobius; species Myrmecobius fasciatus. The sequence goes on along the minus strand of JAJPUD010031140.1, from coordinate 3,314 downwards.
CATTCTCCCTCTTACCAGCCAACCCAGCCTGCTTCACTTTGTGGGAGGTGGTACAGCACAAAGAACAGAAGAGGCCCGTCTTGCCATTCCGGTCCACGTGGGATAGCATCTCGAAGTTCTTACATAGCGTCTTGCACCAGACGCAGGGGTACACCCGGGTGTTTTTCTGGGGTGACACGGAAGGGGAGGCTAAAGTTCCGTTCCCGGCGCGGCCCGGCCCCCGCCCCACCTCCCGCCCCCCCCCCCGGCCCTCCCCCTGCTGCCCGCCCTCCTCGGGGCCCCTGGCCGGGCTCACCTTCTTGTAGCCCCCCAGGCAGGCGGTGCTGCAGAAGCGCTTCTGCTGGCCCTCGTGGAAGAGCAGTTCCGGGGGAGGGGCCCCGCCCCCCCCCTTGCTGTAGATGTAGGCCCCGCACTGGTCACAACAGTTGGTCTTCAGTCCCTTGTTGGCCCGGAACTTGGTGAAACACGAGTCGCTGCAGAGTCTGTGCACGACGCTCCCGTTGCTGACCTCGTGGAGGACCTGGCGCACCGAGACCCCGCCTCAGCCGGGCCCTCCCGGGGGCCCGCGAGGGAGCATCGGCTCCAACCAGGAGGGGACGCCCACCCTCCCCGCCGCCCTCCTCACCTCCCCAGATTTCTGACAGATGCTGCAGCGGGTGGCGTCCGAGGCGTCGACGGCGGGGGGGCGCCGGCCGCTGCTGGGCCTCGTACAGGGAGAGGCAGACGGACGTGCAGAACTCGTGGAAGGAGCCGCCCGACCCGGTCTGGGCCACGACCGAATCCTTGGTGTTCCAGATCTCCCTGAAGGTGGGACGGGCCCCAGAGCGGGCGGTGGCGGCGGCGTCCCTTCTCCTCTCCGAACCCGCCCCCGCCTCCCGGGTACCGCTGCGACACCCCCGCCCAACTGGGACCATGCCGTCCGGCTCTCCCCGCGCGGCCCCCCCCCCCCCCCCCCCCCCCCCCTGTCCCTCACACACTTCTTGCAGAAGGTGCAGGTTTTCTTGCCCAGAGGCTTCTTGGAGAACGTGGTAAGACAAGTGGAGGAACAGAAAAGCTGCGGGAGCCCTTTGCGCTGGTACGCTGTCTGGCCCTTCTGCAGCGGGGTCCGGCAGTGGGCGCAGGTCATCTTGGTGCCTGCCGAGCGGGCGGCCCGGGGCGCCATGTTGGTCCGCAGGGACATTCGGGGAGAGCGCCTCGGCCGGAAGGGCACGAAGTCCTCGTCATTGGGGTCGTCCACCATGGCGTCCGAGTCCTCGTCCGACACCGGAACTGGGGAGAGAAGACGGGGTCAGCTGACGGGGCGCGGGAGGCCCGGCCCGAACCCTCATCCCCTCCCCTGAGGTCCGCCCGTCCCTCTGGCCAATCTCCCCACAGACTCCTTCGGGGAGGGCTGACAGCTCCCGCAGAGACGCTCCAAAGAGCCTCCTCGCTTAGACGAGGAAAGACAAACTCGGAGAGGTTGAGTGACCCGCCCCGGGGCGGCTGCAGGTGGGCAGAGCAGGGTCTGGGGGGCAGGAAGGAGGCCCGGGCCTGGGCCAATCACCGAGCCCCGGCCTGCCTCTGTCTCCTCAGCTGTAAAATGGGAATCGTGCTGGCCCCCACCTCCCAGGGCTGTCGTGAGGATCCAATGAGATCACTTTTGTAAAAAGCTCACAGCCCAGCGCCTGGCACACAGCAGGTGCTATCGAGTCCGAGGGTTCCTCCCCTCCCCCTCCCCATGGGGCACTGGCTCCAGAGGCAGGGGCTGGCCTCTGAGCTCCCGACTCGGAGCTCGCCACCCCCATGCTGCCTTGCTCTCAGGGCTGACTGCCCATTATGAATGCCCTTGGCCCAGATCCCCCACTACTAGCCTTGGTCCCCATGCCAAGCTAGAGCAGGAACACAGGCGTCCTGAGCTGCATGTGGCGGGAGGCTGGACAACCTAGAGGCCGCCCACTTTTTCACAGCCTGCTCTTGCTCTCCCCCCCCCCTTCGTCTTCCCCCTCCCCCCCAGGTCGAAATCTGCCTGGAACGAACTCCCTACTCTCTGAGGAGTCCACCGTCTCCGGTTTGGGGGCCTCCACCCTCCGAGCACGCTCACTTCTCTTCTGTTCCTGGGAGACACGAGAGAGAGGAGGAAAGCTGACACCGAGGGTGGGCTGGCCGCACAGCCCAGGCCCTGGGGGGGGGGGGAGACCCTCGGGCCGGCCCGAAGGGGAAGGAGGCTGAGAGAACGAGTGGGCTCTCCAGGAAGCAGAGGGTCCGTCCCTCCCAGGGCCGCTCACCTTCTCGGGAGGCTGCTCAATGTTCTTCTCAGTTTGGCCATCCCCTGCAAAGGAAGAAAAGGCAGAGCCTGAGCCTGGAACTGGGCCACTTCCTCAAAACTGAAAGGGAAAACTCCAGGGTCCGTGGCCACATGGGGCCCTGCTCAGGGCTCCCCCCCCCCCCGGCCTCTCTGTCCCCAGTCTCTGGTGACGGAGCCTATCACCCACATAGATTTAAGGACTGCAGAAACATACCTCCCCCCCCATTCCTGCCAAACCCCAAGTTTCCTCAACAAGAAGGATTGCAGCTGCCCAAGGACAAGGGGGAAGGGAGCACACGCTGGCGAGCCGGGGCCATAAGCCCTCAGGCCCGATATCTGAGCAGGCCCTGGTCACTCCTCCATGCCCTTGTCCCTGCGGGAGAGGCCCCCGAACCTGCCCTCTCCTCTTAGCTGACAAAGACTCAACCCGAGGCCCCGATCCTGCCTCCCCACTGGGTGCTCCTGAGGCCTCTGGCCTTCGGTCCCCTGCACAGCCACAGTGAGGCCCGTCTCAAGCCCAGGAAGCCTAGTTTTTTTGTCCCCCCCCCCAAGGCCACAAAGAGCCATGTTGCAGAAGCCACTGGGGGCAGGGGTAAGGGGAGACTCCAAAGCAAAGCCTTGTCCCCCCCCCCCCAAATACCCTGCAGCTTCCAGGCAGCCCACGGCACCCTACCTGGCAGGGAAGGCTGAGCTGGGGGACTGGGCTGGGTCTTGGAGCCACTGAGTCCATCCCCCTGGGCTTCCCCCACAGAGGGGCTCGGCGGGGCATTGGGGCTCGGGGGCTGTCCTTGCAGCAGCTCTTCCTCTTGCCCAGAGGGTCCCTTCCTACGTGCAGTCGTGGAAGGGGTCTCTTCTTCCAGGTTGATGAGTGAATCTGGAGCCAAGGGCTCCAGCAGCCCCTCAGTCAAGGCAGGGCTTGCCCCAGCCCCGGGATCAGGTGTTGCGCCTTCGGGAGCCGGGCCTCTGGGGACAGATTCTAGGGGCTGGTCCCCTGAAGGCCAACCCAGCGTTCCCTCCGGGCTGTGCTCCA
>JAJPUD010031139.1:0-12716 GCA_023553655.1 Myrmecobius fasciatus | reverse complement strand
TCCTTCCTTCCTTCCTTCCTTCCTTCCTTCCTTCCTTCCTTCCCTCCCTCCTTCTGTTCCTTCCTTCCCTCCCTCCTTCTGTTCCTGCCTTCCTTCCTTCCTTCCCTCCCTCCTTCTGTTCCTTCCTTCCTTCCCTCCCTCCTTCTGTTCCTTCCTTCCTTCCTTCCTTCCTTCCTTCCTTCCTTCCTTCCTTCCTGCTTTGCTTCTCATCTTGCCTATGCCAGACATGGGTCCAATCCTATTCTAAGCCAGTTTTCCTCTTATTAGGCAACCTATGCTCCTCCCTTCCCCTGCCTCTAACTCCCAAAGCTCACCTGATCCACAGAGGCCATTATAATTCAGACCTCTCTAGGTCAAGAGATCTACCCATCTCAGGATTTCTAATAGCTGGAAGTGCAGGTGTGTGCCATTGCAGCCAACACAGAAGCATTATCATTTGATCTTAAGACCTCTGATCCTAAGATAAATTTCTCATTCTTGAAGCTTACATTCCAGTGGGGACTGCTTTGGCTTATCATTTCAGGCAATAACTTGCTTTTGAACAGTTCTCTCCTTTTACTCTATAACGAACTCCTTATAAATAACTGGAGTGATATTGAATTTGATCATTAGTAAACATAGGTCACAGCTAATGAGATTGGGTCACTCTACCTGTAAAAAAAGTACCAGAATTGTCCCTGAAAAACTGCTCTTGACTTATGCCTCTTTCTTCTTCAATGTAATCTCTCAGTTGGATATTATTTAACTGCTTCTCTGCAGAACTTGTTCAGATCCCAAGCCCCTCAGTTCTCTGGTTAACTTTTTCACTTCCTTGGTGGGACAGGTTCTTTTGCCCAACTTTCTCCCCTGAAAGGAAGGAATAAAGGAGAATGTGATCTGATGAAAACAAACAAGTGAAAAACCAAATACAAAAAGAGCAAGGATGGTTTTTACTCCCTCCTACTTGCTAGCCACTTAACTCTCTTCCCCCTCAGCTCCTGTTCTCATGCCTAATTCCCTCAGTACCAGCATTCCACCCACATTCATTCTTTTTGCTCTCTCCCAAATGCTTTCTCACCTCCCTGCTACTTTCTCTAGGTCTATCCATTCTCTCCTCTCCATACTTCTAGAATCCAGTGTAATAGAAGACAGAATCTGAGATTCTGTCCTATGGATATTGGGAAGTAAGAATTAGGCTTAAATTAGTTCCCAAATGTTTTTCTAGGGTCTTCTTCCTGAGAGGTATTATCAGGTATAGCTTTTCCCCATCAGTTTAGTTTATGGAATAGAATAAAAATAACAGCAGTAGCAGCAGTGACTACTTCTATTTATTCAGTCCTTCAATCTTCCTGAGAAATTTCCTAGTTCACTGGTTCATTCCTTTTTCTGATATCCAGCAACTTTATCTAAGCAAGGAAAGTTAACACAGAAAGAGCAAGTAACTTATTCTTGAGTGAAACAATATTAGAACTGCATCTTTTACTTAAAATATGTCTCTTTCTTTGGTTTTAGGCTGTATTCACTGATTTGGGAAGACTGGATGGTCACTCAGCTGATGGAGAAAAATATTTCTGCTGAGTCAAGAGATTCTGAGACCAATTCAATTCAATCTAATTCATTCTAATTTAATTCAATAAGATTCACCATATTAAATGGGTATCTGTTATGAGAAAGCTATTGGGCTGGATGCTGGGTGTCTAACTGAAGAAAGCATGAAACCTGATCTCAAGAAAGGTAGAATCTTGTAGAGGGAGGGATGAAGTTGGGAAGAAAATGGAGAGAGAGAAATGAGGAAGAGGGGAGAAATGTCTAGAATGGAGTAAAGCTTAACCTAAATAAGAAATAGAATATTTGTTCAAAATGCTGGTCTAAACATTCGTTTTAGCTGAATCTTGTTTGATGCTCACTGAAAATTTTGATCTTCTGTAATGACATCAGAAATCTAGACCTAGTTTTTTTTTATTATTTTATCTTCTCTCTCCTCTGTAGTGAATGCCCAAAGATGTTGAAAGCCTGGATTGAGAGTCTGTGGAATTTTCTTGAGGAAATTTTAAGGATCAAGTATATATAGTCTTCTCTGTCTTTTTAGAGGCTGGGGAAGGGATTGCATCACCTTTGAAGGTCTCCTTTCAGCCCCAGCATTCTATGACCATTACCATCTGATGCTCAATGCCTGGCACACTCATCATCCTGTGCATATTCTTGCTGCCTATGCTTCACCTCTTGTCAACCTGGCCCATGCATCATTCAGAAGCCATACCATTATTGGCTATAAAATATTTACTTTACTCAGCTTTTTGCAAATATTCCCTCATTTATTTCCTCTTCTGCTGGGAGTATAAACTGTGCAGCTTTGTACATACACCCTAAAAAGGCTGGTGTTAAATAATAAAACAAAACCCATAGGAGTACTCAGTCAGCTCTCTCTGCGTACTGGACTGCCCACAAATACAATGATGGTGCCTTTAAATTTCAGCTTCAGATCTCCTGTCCTATTAGCTAAGCAAGAAGGTACCAGATAGTAGTTATTATCACGTGACTAAAGATGGAAAGGAGGTACAGGGTGATTATAAAATGGGCATTAAAAAAGAAACCATCATGTTTTCCAATTCACTCTTTCAGAAATGTTACAGGGATCTTGTAGAACACAGAAGAAATAAATTTATTAATGCCAATATTTAATCACTTTATTTATATGAGTTTTCTTCTTTAAAATCTTTTAAATCACTCCATTTTTTTTTGCTATTTCCTTCCTTCTCCATGACTGCCCTGGAGTTTTTTGCTATAACTAATAGTAAGGGATTATGTTATCTGCAGTCACAGAACTACATGCATATTTACCTTTGATACTTTTCAATATTCAATCAGTCAACATTTATTAAATTCTACTATGTGCTAGGCAAAGGGAATACAGAGACACAAGTCAAACTTTCTTCTTTTATGTGTGTACATATTTATATGGTTATCTTGCTGTACAAGAAAAATCGGATCTACAAGAAAAAAAAAGGGAAGCAATGCAAGCAAACATCAATAGAGAGCGTGAAAATGTTATGTTGTGGTCCACATTTCATATCCCTCTCTCTAGGTGTATATGGCTTTCTTCCCTGAACTATTGGAAGTGGTTTGAAACATTTCATTGTTGAAGAGAGCCATGTCCATCAGAATTGATCGTCATATAGTATTGTTGTTCCCGTGTATAATGATCTCCTGGTTCTGCTCATTTCACTCAGCATCAATTCATGCAAATCTCTCCAGGCCTCTCTGAAATCATCCTGCTGATCGTTTCTTACAGAACAATAATATTCCATAAAATTCATAAACCATAATTTGTTCAGCCATTCTCCAATTGATGGGCATCCATTCAGTTTCCAGTTTCTAGCCACTACAAAAAAGGCTTCCACAAACATTTTTGCACATGTGGGTCCCTTTCCTTCCTTTAAGATCTCTTTGGGATATAAGCCCAATAGAAACAAAGATTGCTCTCCAGAATGGTTGGATCCGTTCACAGCTCCACCAACAATGTATCAGTGTCCCAGTTTTCCCACATCCCCTCCAACATTCGTCATTATCTTTTCCTGTCATTTTGGCCAATCTGACAGGTGTGTAGTGGTACCTCAGAGTTGTCTTAATTTGCATTTCTCTGATCAATAGTGATTTGGAGCACTTTTTCATATGACTAGAAATAGTTTTAATTTCATCATCTGAAAATTGTCTGTTCATATCCTTTGATCATTTATCGATTGGAGAATGGCTTGAATTCTTATAAATATGAGACAATTCTCTATATATTTTAGAGATGAGACCTTTATCAGAACCCTTAAATGTAAAGATGATTTTCCAATTTATTGCTTCCCTCCTAATATTGTCTGCCTTAGTTTTGTTTGTACAAAAAACAAGTCAAACTTTCTACCATGAAAGAGTTTGCAGTCCAGCAAGGGGAGATTACATATACATATAAAGATTTATACAAAATGGAGATAAGGCAATTTTTTGGGGTAGTAGTGATTCAGGTACTAGTAGCTATGAAGGTTTCAGGAAAGGCTTCAAATAGAAGGTGGCATTTGATTCAAGCCTTGAAGAAAACAAGGGATTCTAAAAAAGAGGTGAATGAATATACTTATGGACATGGGAGACAACTACCATAGAAATAGGTAGATGACAAAGTAGATAGAGAAATGAGTGGAGTTCATATTTGGTCTCAGATACCAGCTGTGTGACCTAGAGCAAAGTTTTTTCTTTTCTTTTTTTTTTATAAAGCTTTTTGTTTTCAAAACACATGCATAGTTTTCAACATTTACTCTTGCTTTCCAAAATTTTTCTTCCTCCCTTCCACCCATCCTTTCCCTAGATAGCAAGTAATCCAATTTATGTTAAACATGTGCAATTCTTCTATTCATATTTCCACAATTATCATGCTGCATAAGAAAAATCAAATCAAAAAGGGAAAAATGAGAAAGAAAACAAAATGCAAATGAACAACAGCAACAAAAAGTGAAGATTCTATGTTTTGATCCAGACTCAGTCCCCACAGTCCCCTCTAGTCTCTGCAGATGACTTCATCACAAGATCACCTTGCTGTTGAAAAGAGCCATGTCTGTCAGAACTGATCATCACATAATCTTCTTCTTGCTGTGTACAATGTTCTCTTGGTTCTATTCACTTCACTTAGCATCATTTCATATAAATCTTTCCAGACCTTTCTGAAATCATCCTGCTGATCATTTTTTATAGAATAGCAATATTCCATAACATTCATATACCACAACTCATTCAGCCATTCCTTGCCACTTCAAAAAGGACTGCTACAAACATTTTTGTAAATGTGGGTTCTTCTCCCTTTTTTATGATGTCTTTGGTATATAGACAGTAGAGACACTGCTGGATCAAAGGGTATGCATAGTTTGATAGCCCTTTGGGCAGAATTCCATATGAGCAAATTTCTTAATGTTTGTCTTCCTCAGTTTCCTCAATTGTAAAATGGGGATAATAATAGCACCCACTTTCCAGAATTGTTAAGGACATAATGAGATATTTATAAAGTGCTTGGCCCAGTTCCTGAAACATGGTGGGTGATTAATAAATTCTTATTTCCTTCCAATTTGAATGTACAGAGATGAATTAGGAATAGTACCAAAGAACAATTTGAATAGGAGTAGTGTGTGCAAAAGGGAAGTAATGCATAATAGGGCTGAAAAGATAAATCAGGGCCAGGGTAAAAAACTTTAGATGCTAGAGAAGTTTATCATAAACAGCATCATGAATTTATTAAGTATTTATTATATGCCAGGAACTGTGCTAAATGCTGAATAATATTTAGTCACTGGAATTTATTAAATAGAACAATAACATAATAAGACCTATGCATTAAGAAAATCATTTTGCCAGCTGCAAGGAGGATATATTGGAGTAGGAAAAGACTTAAAAGCAGGGATACTAATTAGGAGGCTATTACAATAACCAAGTCAAAAGTTGATGAGGACTTGAACTCAAGAGAGAAGAAAATGTATATGAGAGATGTTGCTGAAAATTTTATCAACTGCTTAGATATGTGGGATGAAGGAGGGAGAGAAGTTGGGGATGACACTGACATTGCAAACTTGGATGGCTGGAAGAATGTAAGTGTCCTTGTTTATACTAGAAATATTTATGAGGAGTAAGTTTAAGGAAAAAGAAGTCAATTCCATTTAGATTATGTTATAATTGAGTTGTCTACATGGCATCTATTTTGAAATGTTCAATAGGCAGTTGGTTATGCAATATTGGAGCTTAGTAAAGAGATTAGGAATGGATAAATTTGGGGGTCATTGGCATATAGAATATAATGAAACTCACATGAATTGATGGCCTATGACAGGGCCATGAGGTACACTCACAGTTAGAAGCATGATATGGATGATAATCCAGCAAAGAAAATTGAGAAGGAATGTTTATAATGGCAGGAGAAGAACCAAGAGAGCCATGTCACAAAAACTTAGAGAGAATAAAATCTACAAGACTAGGGTAGTTAACAATATCAGATGTTTACAGAAGAAAGGGATGGGTCAAGATTACCCAGGACTTTGTGAAACTTCTACAATACAAGACTAGAAAGCTTAGAATATGATTTTGGAGAAGGCAAGGGAGCTTGAATTACAAACAAGAATCGACTACCCAGAAAACTGAACATAATCTTTCAGAGGAAAAGTTGGATATTAAATGAAATAGATGATTTTCAAACTTTCCTGATGAAAAACTCAGCAGTGAACAGAAAATTTGATCTATAATCTGAAATATATAGAAATACACAAATATTTGGTCTACAATATACAAATATACAAAAAAATATGAAACTCAAGAGAAGCATAAAAAGCTAAGCAGGAAAGGAAAAAACCCAACATGTTATTGAGTGAAGTTAAACTGTTTACATCCCTACATAGTAAGTTGGTACTTGTAACTTTTGAGAACTGTATCTGTCTTTGTTAGGATAGTTAAAAGGAGTATATGTTGACAAAGATTGTGGGTATAAGTTGACTTTAATGTGATTATGTAAAAAAGAAATTAAGGAGTTAAAAAAGAATTGTATTGGGAGAAGAGAAAAGGGGAGGTAGAATGGGGTAAATTACATCACATGAAGAGGTATAAATGACATTACAAGAGAGGGAAAAAAGGGAGGGGTGAGCATTGTTTGAATCCTGCTCTTATTAGATTGGCTTAGAGAGGAAATAAAATATACACTTAGTTAGGTATAGGAATTTATCTTACCTTATAGAGAAAGAGGAGGGGAAAGTGAAAAGTCAAGAGTAGGAGGGCAGATTGAAAGAGGCAGTGGTCAGAAGAAAAATACTGGTGAAGAGAAACAGAATGAAAGGAAAGAGAAAGAACAGTATAAATGGGGGGAAGTGGAGTAGAGGAAAACACAATAATTATCATAGTGAATGTGAATAGGATGAACTTACACATAAATTTCTCAATCAAACACCAAATTAGAAATTCTGAAATTCAAAGAAGAGATTAATAAATGAAAGTAAGAAAACTTGAAAAATGAATAATGAGAGTTGCTTTTAAGGAAAAAGTATAATAAAGGTGATAAATCTTTTGTTAATTTGATTAGAAGAAAAGAAAACCAAGTTAACAGTTTCAGAAATGAAAAGAGTGAATTCACCGCCAAGTAAGAGAAAATTAAAGCAATAATTAGGAGCTATTTTGCCTATTTGCCAATAAATCTAACAATCTAAGTGAAATAGATGAAAATTTAAAAACGTAAATTAACCAGATTAACAGAAGTGGAAATAAAATGCTTAAGTAACACCATTTTAGAAAAAATAAATTGAATGAGCCATCAGTGAGCTACCTAAGAAAAAATCTCCAGGGCCAAATGGATTTTTTTTTTGCCTTTTTGCTGAGGCAATTGGGGGTAAGTGGCTTGCCAAGGGTCACACAGCTAGGGAATATTAAGTGTCTGAGATTAGATTTGAACTCAGGTCCTCCTGACTTCAGGGCTGGTGCTCTATCCACTGCGCCACCTAGCTGCCCCAGCCAAATGGATTTACAAGTGAATTCTACCAAACATTTAAAGAACAATTAATTTCAATACTGTTTGGAAAAATAAAGTCCTACCAAGTTCTTTTTTTAACACAATTATGGGGTTGATACCTAAACCTGGCTGAGCCAAAACAGGAAGAAATTTGCAGACCAGTTTCTCTAATGAATATTGATGCAAAACTTTAAAATAAATTGTTAGCAAAGAAATTACTGCAATTTCACCAGGATAATACACTAAGAACACATGGGATTTATACTAGGAAATCAGGGCTTGTTCAATATTAGAAAAACTATTGGAATAATTGAGCATATTGATAAGAAAACTAACAAATCTTAATAAAGTCAGAAAGCCTTTGACAAATTCAACATTAATTCCTATTAAAAAACATTAGAGAGCATAGAAATAAATGGAGATTTCCTTAAAAAAAGTATTATTTATCTAAAACTAGTACCTATCTAAAACCATCAACAAACATTATCCAAAATGGGGACAAGCTAGAAGCTTCCCCAGTATGATCAGGGGTTAAACAAAGTTGTCCATTATTACCACTATTAATAGTATACTAGAAATGATAGCTTTAGCAATTAGAAGAAAAAGAAATTGAAGGAATTAGAAGAGGAAATAAGGAAGCAAAACTATTACTCTTTGCAGATGATATGATATGCTTAGAGAATACTAGAAAATCAATTAAACACTTTGAAATAATTAACAACATTAGTAAAGTTTCAGGATACAAAATAAACCCACACAAATCATCAGTATTTCTATATATTACCAGCAAAACCCAGCAACAAGAGATAGAAAGGAAAATTTCACTTAAAATAAATAGACAATATAAAGAATTGAGGATACTCCAAAATATTTCTTTTAGGTGAAATTATCTTAGCAAAACAAATCTAAAAACTATATGAACACAATTACAAAACATTTTTTACACAAAGAAAACCAGATCTGAATAATTAGAAAAAATAGCAGTTGCTCATGGGTAGACAAAGCTAATGTAATAAAAATGATGACTTTGCCCAAATTAATTTACTTATTCAGTGCCATACCAATCAAATTACCAAAAACTTATTTGATAGAACTTGAAAAAATCATAACAAAAATTCATCTAGAAGAACAAAATATCAAAAATATCAAGGGAGTTAATGAAAAAAAAGTGCAAAGAAAGGTGACCTAGCCTTACCAGATCTAAAGCTAAAGTGGCAATCATCAAAACTCTTTGATACTGGCTAAGAAATAGATTGGTGGATGATTGGAATAGGTTAGGTAAAGAAGACACAGTAGTAAATATACTGTTTGGTAAATTCAAGGACTCCAGCTTTGGGGATAAGAACTCACTCTGACAAAAATTGCTAGGAAAACTGGAAAATAATATGGCAGAATCTAGGTATAGACCAATATTTCTACCAAGATAAGGTCAAAATGGTACATGATTTAGACATAAAAGATGACATCATAAGTAAGTTAGGAGAACAAGTTAGGAGCACAAGTAAACCTATGGAGAAGGGAAGAATTTAGGACTAAAGAAAAGGGAGAATATTATGAAATGAACAAAAATGAATAATTTTGATTACATTAAATTAATTTTTTTTGCATAAACAGGATCAAAGCAACCAATAATAGAAGAAAAACAGAAAACTGGGAAACAATTTTTGCAGTGTTTCTGATCAAGGCCTTATTTCTAAAATATATAAAAAACTGAGTCAAATTTATAAGAATAGAAGTCATTCCCTAATTGATAAATGATCAAAGGATATGGACAGTTCTTAGATGAAGAAATTAAAGCTATCATAAGAAAAAATGCTTTAAATCCCTATTGATTAGAGAAATGCAAATTAAAACAACTCTGAGATACTGCCTTAAATCTATTGGTTTAAGATTGGCTAATATGACAGAAAAGGAAAATGATAAATATTGGAGATGTAGGAAAATTGAGACATGAATTCATTGCGTGGAGTTGTAAACTGATCACACCATTCTGGAGAACAATTTGGAAGTATGCCCAAGGGCTACAAAATTGTGCATACTCTGATTCAGTAATATCAGCAATTTCACAAACAGATCATAAGAAAGGGTAAATGATCTATATGTGCAAAAATATTTATAGTAACTCTTTTTGTGGTGGCAAAAAATTGGAAACTGAAAGGATGCCCATCAACTGGAGAATAGCTAAGCAAATCATGATATATGAATGTAATGGAATACTACTATGGTATAAGGGATGATGAGCAAGAGGAATTCAGAAAAACCTGGAAAGACTTACATGAACTGATGCTGAATGAAATGAGAAGACCCAGGAAAAGCAACATTGTGTGATGATTAGCTATAATAGACATAGCAAAACAATGATTCAGGATAATTCGAGAAGAATCACCATGGAAAATGCTATCTACAACCAGAGAAAGCACTATGGAGTCTGAATGCAGATCAAAGCATACGATTCTCACTTTTTTTCTATCTTGCAGTTTTTCCTTTTAGGCTTCTGATTCTTCTTTCACAACATGACTAATATATTTAACATGATTGCCCATGTATAAATTATATCACATGGCTTGCTGTATGGGGGCGGAGAGAGGGGAGAAAGAGGGAGGGAAAGTAATTTGGAACTCAAAATCTTATAAAAATTGATGCTGATAACTATCTTTATTTTTTTAATTATAGCTTTTTATTTTCAAAATATATACAAGGTTAATTTTCAACATTCACCTCTATAAAACCCTGTGTTCTAATTTTTCCCCCTCACTTCTCACCCCCTCCTCCAGTTGGCAAGGGATCCAATATATGTTAAACATGAAATTCCTCTATAAATATCTTGCTGCACAAGAAAAATCAGATCAAAAAGGAAAAAAATGAGAAAGAAAATAAAATGCAAGAAAACAACAATAAAAAGAGTGAAAATACTATGTTGTGGTCCACATTCAGTTCCCACTGTCCTCTCTCTGGGTTCCTCTTTATCACAAAACCATTGGAATTGGTCTGGATCACCTTATTGCTGATGAGAGCCATGTCCATCAGAACTGATCATCATCTAATCTTGCTGTTGTTATGTATAATAATCTCCTGGTTCTAGTTCATTATACACGGCAACAACAATACTATATGATGATCAATTCTGATGGACATGGCTCTCTTCAACAATGAAATGTTTCAAACCACTTCCAATTGTTCACTGAAGAAAGCCATATACACCCAGAGAGGGGGATGTGAAATGTGGACCACAACATAACATTTTCATGCTCTTTATTGATGTTTGCTTCCATTGTGTTTCCTTTCTCTGATTTTTCTCTCTCATAGATACGATTTTTCTTGCACAACAATAAGTGTGGAAATATGTATACATATATTCGATTTGTCAAGTATTTTAACATAATTAACATGTAGTAGATATCCTGCCATCTAGGGGAGGGGTGGGGAGTTGGAGGAAAAATTTGTAACAGAAAGCTTTGTAAGGGTTAATGTTGAAGAATTACCCATACATATGTTTTGCAAATAAAAAAAAAATAAAAAAATAAAAAAAATAATCTCCTGGTTCTGCTCATTTCCCTTAGCATCAGTTCAAGTAAGTCTCTCCAGGCCTCTCTGAAATCATCCTGCTGATTATTTCTTATAGAACAATAATATTCCATAACATTCATATACCATAATTTATTCAGCCATTCTCCAGTTGATGGGCATCCACTCAGTTTCCAGTTTCTTGCCACTACAAAAAGGGCTGTCACAAATATTTTTGCAGAATATTTGCAGGATCCCTTTCCCACCTTTATGATCTCTTTAGGACAAGCACTGCTGGATCAAAGCGTATGCACAACTTGATAGTCCCTTGAGCATAGTTCCAAATTGTACTCCAGAATGATTGAATCAATTCACAACTCCACCAAGAATATATTAATGTCCCAGTTTTCCCACATCCCCTCCAACATTAGTCATTATCTTTTCCTGTCATTTTAGCTAATCTGAAGTGTGTAGTGGTACTTCAAAGTTGTCTTAATTTCCATTTCTCTGATCAATAATGATTTAGAACACCTTTTCATATGACTAGAAAGTTTTAATTTCTTCATCTGAAAATTGCCTGTTCATATCTTTTGACCATTTGTTGATAACTATCTTTACATGTAATTGATAAAAATAAAATACTATTGATATAAAAATAAAGAAGTCAAGGATGAAGATTGAGAAAAACTATCACATACTTTCCTTGAGGTGGGAAAATACATAATTGTTTTTAGTCAAGCAATATCCTTTGTCCTTCCTTAGGGACTATTGGGGAGTTACAATTGCAAACACTGCTAGGAAAACTGGGAAATAATATGGCAGAATCTAGGTATAGACCAATCTCTCACACTCTATACCAAGATAAGGTTAAAATGGGTACATGATTAGACATAAAGGATAATACCATAAGCAAATTAATAGAGCAAGTAATATTATTGTGTTGAAGCAACTCTGCTAGAGGAGAACATTCAGGATGGCTGGAGGTTTTCCTTATTTATTCCTTATGACTGTTCCTGTATGATACTAGTACAGATCAGGTTTATCTCTATTATGTCCCTATTATCTCTGTTATGTCCCTTGCTGCTCTTCAGGTTCAGTTCCTTCCTGGTTCCTAAGTCTTGACTTAGGAACTTTTTTGTTTGGTTCAAGAGCCTTAGAACTTCTCCCTCCTTTACTATTGTCTCAGTGTACTGCTCTTTGTAGGCTACATGGCTTCCTGGAGGCACTTTACAAAGTTGAAAGCTTTACTCCCAGGAACAAATCAGAATGTCTTTGTATAGTCCTCCTATCTTTCATATTTGGGCCTGTCTATCTCTGCTATGGCTTTTAAAGGTTAATGGTAAGGATGAATAAACTGTGTAAGATTCAGTCATTCTCAACTGAAGTCACTGGATCAAGTAACCAGGGCAAAAGAAATTTAAAACTCATCCAAGAGACACACCATTACTACCAGCCTAATCTACTTTTTATTAGGGAATTAATCCTGGCTTGGAGTTAATCTTGTTAAGAAAATCTCTTGACTCAATAAGGAGATACAAAAGAAATTCAGGAGAAACCTACCATGTTCTTTGTGTTTGCACTCTTTACATCCCCTCCAACTCTCCACTGCTTTCACTTACCTAGAAATGAAACTAGACAAAATTCCTCCACCAAAAATCCATTTTATATTCATCGGGCCTCTTGCCTGCACCTTCAGATGTAACTTTATTCAACAGGGTGT
>JAJPUD010031137.1:0-12717 GCA_023553655.1 Myrmecobius fasciatus | reverse complement strand
TCAAATGAACACATAGACGGAGGGAGCAGAAGTGTGCGCCCCGCACTCAAGAGTCATTCTCTGCCCGGGGCAGAAGGGGGAAAAGCACAGGGAAGGGTCACTAAACTCAAAGCACAAGGCCCTGGTGCCTGGGAGGGAGCAAGTGCCGCTGGGACTCCAGCAGTGAGGGGAGGCCCGGCGGAGGAAGTAGTGGCTAAAGCCCTGGAGCGAGGATGCCCCCCCAACCCTGTGCCGCAGGGGGGAAATGGTCCCCTCCCCTCCCCTCCCCCGCCCCCCATCTTTCCCCGCCGAGGGCCCTCGAGCGGCACCTTTAGGAAAGGGAAGGGGGAGCGTCGGGACGCTGACTTTCCTCGTCCAGGCCGGCGAGGAGAGCGGGTGCCGCTCCCCTTCCACCATCTTCCCCCCCGCCCCCCCACCCCAAATCTGGCCCAAGGGGGAAGTGGTGCTCCGAGGCCCAGGGGAGGGCCCCCGGCGGGGCCGGGAGAAGCACCCCTGAGCAAAGGAACGGGCTCTTCGGTGCTGACCAGTGGTACGGAGGAAGGGGAGAGAGGAGCGGGGAGGGGCGGGCAGGGCCCTTCAGAATGAGCAGCATTGGCGCCCGGGCCGGCCCCTCTCCGGGGCGGGGGTGGGCCACAGGACAGACATTGGTGTGGAGGGTGCGGACGCAGGGCACGCTCAGTCCAGGTCCTCCTCGCCGGGACGACCGGGGTCTTCGTAGATTTCGCGCACGGCCAGGATGCGATTGAGCATGCTCTCCAGCATGCTCCGGTCCATGGGGATCACGGAGTACCAGAGCGGAGACTCGGCGATACAAGACCGCTCTGGCTGCAGGTAGAACACGTCGTTCCGGCTCCGCAGGCTCTCGGGGCTGCAGGGAGAGAGAGGGCTGGTGAGCCGGAGACCCCCGACGCCCCCGGTGGCCCCCGGCTCGCTCGTCCCCGCCCGCCTCGGCCTCCCCACTCACCATTTGGAGAGATAGAATTCATAGAACTTGACAGGACAGCGCAAAGGGTTCATCCGGTTCTCGCGCTGTTCCAAGACAGGAAGTTCCTCCTCCCTCTTCCTCTTCCCCGAACTGGTGTCTGGGGAGGGAGTGCAAGTCAGCTCGGGGAAGGGCTTCTCAACCGGGGGTCTCAGAACTGAAAAAACAAACAAACGACAAACAAATTGGATGGCTTTACTTCCGCGGACTTCGTTTCCTTCCCGCCTTTCAAGGCCCGATTCTAACGAGGGCCCGGGGGCTTCAAGGCCGGGGCGCAAGAAAGGGGGCGGCCTGCGAGGTCCCTGCCGGCTCCCGCCTCCTACGTATAATATCGGATGGAGGTTCCCCGGAGAGATTTCAGGGGACCCTTGAGGTTTTGCTAACGGCCTTTCCACAGAATCGGACTCTCGTAACTCGCTACTCCGAGAAACGATCCAGAAGCTTCCCCGGACAGATTGCCAAAGGAGTCCCCAAGCACTAAAAGGGAGGATGACTCCCCCGGGCGATCGGCGGGACCCGGAAGGTCCCGGGCGTCGGAGAGCCCGGGGCGTTCTGGGTCAGCTCGCAGCTTCAGCTCAACAGGCCCCTGCTCTAGTGCTCACGAGAATTAGCCGCCATTTGCTCTTTCCCTAGGTTGGCCAGAACCCCCGTCGGGGGGCAGCCCTCACGAGTCTTCCTCGATAAGCTGGCATCTCACGGGCCAGCGTGAACGCCACCGCCCACCTGGCCGCCCAGCCACCCACGTATACATATGGGCCGAGCGCACACACGTGAAACGGCAACCTCCTTTAGCAATAAAGTCCATGGCAACCACCCCTGGCCGTCACTCAGATGACCTGAGGATTCAGGGAACAGGAAATAGAACCAAGGGTCAACAGGAAACTGAGGAAAACCTCTCTCTCCTTCCTTCCTCTGTCCAAACTCCGCCCCCCCAAACCCTGGCCCCTGGCTGCCACCTGAGCAAGAAAAAGTAGCCTGGAAGGACTGATCTCGCGCAGAGCCCTCCCCGCGCCACGGAGCCTCCCTCGGGGCCACAGAGATTGAGCTGGGAGGGGGCGGCGCGAGAGGGAGCCTACCTCGGCTCTTTCGCTGGCGAGCAGGAGCGTAGTAGCGGATGCTCACTACCTTGGTGGTGCCCCGAGGAGTGGTGCACTTGCGGGACTGGCGCACCACGTTGGTGAAGGACAGCTGCATGTGCTCTTCCGCCGTCTGCAGGCCGAAGAACTTGGTGTTGAAGAACATGAGGGTGTTGAGCAGGACGAAGGGAGAATAGACGCCCAGCTGCTTGCACTCCCAGAGGTGCTCCTCCTCGACCCGGGAGAACACGGTGTCTGGTGCAGAGGGAGTGGAGAGTCAGGGGCGGGGCCGGGCCGCCCAGCTCGCAGTCGGCCTGGCCCACCTGGCGCGGTCTAGGCAGTCCGCGAGCCATGGAGACCTTAGAAGTCGGTCCACGCAAGGATTGGGACTTTTGCTTTCCTTCAGGGTTAGGGTTTTGTTTTGTTTTTTATATAAACGACTTTAATCACGTATTATTGGTATGATTTTGTATTCTTTTTATTTCCCTGAGGCAATTGGGGTTAAATGCCTTGCCCAGGGTCCCACAGCCAGGCAGTGTTATGTGTCTGAGACCAGATTTGAACTCGGGTCCTCCTGACTTCAGGGCCGGTGCTCTATCCACTGCGCCACCTAGCTGCCCCTGATTTTGTACTCTTACGGGAAAGGGAAAGAGATAACGGGAGCCTCCCGGGCTACCGTCATGGCGTCCAGAATTAAACCTCAAAGCTGCTGGAACTGCTTCCTCCTCCGGAGGGGATTCCCCGCTGCATCCGGAGCAGCCCCTTCCCCTCCCTCCAGGGCCTAGTCTGCCGGAGGAGGCAGAACAGGGAGACGGTCCCCAAACTTCAGTCTCCCTCTCTGCCCGGCACCATCCGTAGGGATGCTCAGTGGACGCTAACCGCCGGTGAAGATGGCTGGTAGACTGATTAGAAGTCCTCCGTAA
The DNA here is from genome assembly GCA_023553655.1 of Myrmecobius fasciatus. Lineage (NCBI taxonomy): Eukaryota > Metazoa > Chordata > Mammalia > Dasyuromorphia > Myrmecobiidae > Myrmecobius > Myrmecobius fasciatus. The sequence continues at coordinate 9,736 of JAJPUD010031137.1, read as the reverse complement.
AATGTAGTTCAGCCCCGCTCCCTCCTTCCACCCCATCCAAGGGGGCTCTTTAGACAGACCGGGTACTGGGCTTGCTCACGGACAAAGACCCCAAGCCCACTCTGAGGGGCGGGCACCTTTTGGCCTGTCCCCCCCCCCCCATGATTCTGAAAAAGCCACTTCCCAAACTCTAGTTTGTTCCTGCCTGGAGACAGGGATGAGCTTCTAGGAAGCTGGGGGGAGAGGGAAGGGGCGCAGGGGAAAGGGGGAGAGCAGGAGCAGGCAGCCGCTATTCCTTACTGTTGGGGAGGATTGTGGGTTGCCAACTGCTCAGCGCCTTGTTGAGTTCTTGCACAAAGGTCAGGTAGTAAAGGTCCGTGAAAATGTTCACCATTCGGTTGTTTTCCAGTAGGTACTGCGGGAGGACGGTGGCGGCCATGAGGTCTGCGCCCTACCCCCACCCCCGGACTCCTGCTGGGTGGCATGGGCCCTCATGATGATCTACCTCTAGGGTTCAGACAGATGGCCCGCGGGCAATACCGGGACCTTAGGCCACACAGCAACCTCTCTTTAATTAATAACCAAAGTCTCCCATCTCCCCTTCTCTTGACTGTTCTCTGGATGGAAAACACCCCCCCCCACCCTAAACCCAAACCAGCCCACCCACTGAGCAAACAGCCCCCTCCCTGTCCCTAAGTCCGGAGAGATGAAGATCTCCTCCGTCCATGGGACCCCAAACCCTGCTCTAACTGGAGAGGGCCGATGGGAATTTGCCTGCCCCGGAGTGGCTGGGGGTCAAAGCCCTCAGCTTTGGTCCCCTTCGGGGCAGAGCGCCGGACTTGAGGGATCGCTCCCGGACGGGAGGCTTTGGGGGATACCTGTTGGATGCCGAGACACAGGTAATAGATGCTGTCGGGCTCGTATCGTTCGCCATTGGGCCGCGTTATCTCCCTCACAAACTGGGCCAAGCCATAGTTGAGCTCGGCGGCTGTGCAGGCCAGGATGTCCTCCTTGATCCGCATTGGCTTGGCTGTAGGGAAGCACAGTGAGCGGAGAAGGGCACGGCTCCTCTGGGGTGGGGCAAGGGGTGGGGGGTACTACCCCAAAGGAAGTGAGAGTGGACAGGCCTTGCGACAGGTTCTCCAGGAACAGGTTCGGGCACACGGGCCAAAGAAAGAAGGGATCGGAGAGTTTGGAAGGGGAAACAAAGGGATGGACCGATACACAACATCGAGGCAGACGACGGCACTTCCGTTTTACGAGATTTCCAAGTTACGGCTGAGAGTCCTCGGCTCGGGGGGCCCCGACGAGCGACAGGCACCCTCGCAACGCAGACGTCCTCCGTCCCGCGGGACGTATTTGGCAAGGAGAGACCCCAGGCCGCCCTCCCCCCGCCCCCACCCCCCGCCCCCGGGTCACTCACGGCCAAAGCGCAGCTCCTCGCTCTTGCTCGACTCCCCACCCGCGTACTTCGACTGTACCCAGCACTTCCAGGCGTTGACGCCGTAGGAGTAGTTGAGGGCCGTACAGCTGGGCTGGCTGCTCATGGAGTCCCGGGAACAGCTCTCGGAAAGCACAAGCCGCTTCTGGCCCTGCGTGGGGAAGGAACGGCACCGGGGCTGTGGACCCAAGTGGAGGCCGGGGGGACCCGGGAAGGAAAGCCTCCGCCTCCTGGGAGCCAAGGGCGGGGAGCAGCAGTGCTCTCCGGGACGGGGTCTCGGGGGAGACTGAGGTGGCGAGGGCACAAATCACAGCCCGTTCTTAGAGCTCGGGCAGTGGCCGGAGGCTAAGCTAATTCGGGCCAGCTCGTGGGGGCCCACGGCGGGCAGCGACCAGAAGGCTCCTCGTCCTCGGGGAGCGGGAGACGTGGCGTGGCTCACCTTCCGGATGGCTCGCGGCAGGTCCTGGTCGGTGGAGACGTCTTCTGGCCCCACCAGGCCACAATCAAAGAGGAAGTCCACGCTGGGGTTAATGTCCAAGGGGTCTGGCAGAGGGCCGCAAGGGAGAAGGCAGTTAGTGGTCCTTTCTGAGCTCGTCACAGTGAAAACAGAGCCAGAGAGAGGCCGCTGGGAACTGAGGGGGGGCCACAACCCTCACTCTCTCTCACTCTTTCTCTCATTTGCTTGCATTTTGTTTCCCTTCTCGGATTTGTTTTTTTTTTTAGATCCGCCCGTCTCTTGTGCAACAAACTGTATGACGATGTATACATATGTATACACATAAAGGGTTTTCCATACACTGTAACATATATAGGGTTTCATATGCTGCAACATGGTTAACATGTAGCCAACTACCTGCCATGGGAGGGGGGGGGGGCGAAATTGGGAACAGAAGGCTTTGCAAGGGATGATGGGGGAAAATCGCCCATGCATATGTTTTGTGAATAAAAAGCTTTAATAAAATAACAAATTTGTAAAAAAAGAAAAGAGCTCATCACAGATTTGGCAGCGGAAGGGGCCTGGGAGGTCGGCTAGTCCTCCCTCCCGATTTGACAGAGGGGGAAAATAAGGCAAGTTCGGAGAAATTCACGTGGTAGAATCCACGTATGAAGCTTCTCAGATGTGACGTCGGTCCCGCCGTCCCCCTTCTCTCCCCTGAGGGCCATGCTGCCTCAGCCCCTGCCAACCATCTCCTGTCCAGGTTCCCCTGGCTACGTGGTTCGGGCCTTACTACAGGCACCCCCAAGCTAGATCATCCACGGCAGGGATGGGGAAGCTTCCTTCTTCTTTTTTTTTTCTTCTTCCATTTTTACTTTTTGTTTTGTATTTTTTTTTTTTAACTTTTATTAAAGCCTTTTATCTGCAAAACATACACGTGGGGAATTTTTCAACCTTGACCCTTGCAAAGCCTTCTGGTCCCAATTTTCCCTCCTTCCCCCCTACCCCTTCCCCTAGATGGCAAGAAGTCTACTACATGTTAATTACGTTAAAATAGATGACAAATCCAATATATGTATACAGAGTTAAGACAGTTATCTTGCTGCCCAAGAAAAAAAGCCTGAGAAAGAAAACAAAACACAAGCAAACATCAACAGGAAGCGTGAGAAGGCCACGTCGTGGTCCACACTCAGTTCCCACCGGCCTCTCCCTGGGTGTAGACGGCTCTCTGCATCCCTGGACAACCGGAACTGGTTTAAAACATCTCACCGTTGGGGGAACCTTCCATCTGCCGAGGGCCATTCGGCTAGTTCCCAAATCATCAACTTTCATGGGACTCAAACAGCGGGAGGCCGTCAGGCTTGGCCGTCAGCTCCTCGCTGGCTGCGGTCACCTTAGCAAATGATTTCGTGGGCCTCATACGGACCACGGGCCCTTGACCTAAAGGCTCTAAGAGAAAGGCCTCCAAGTCACAGACAGGGCCCATTTCAGCGCGTGACCCCATTTCCCTCTCCGTGATACCGGCTGACTGCCTTGGGGTCACCGGGAGTACTCTGCTAGCTTCTTCCCAGTTCTTGGGAGGCGCCGAGGGGGGGGACACACTCACTCTTGGGGAAGTCGGCCTCTAGATCCTGCCCTGGTTCGTCCAGGACGTTGGCCATCTTCACCGCCATGGCGAGGACGTCATCCCTTGCCGGTCCAAACAGGTCACAGTCTTCCAGCAGACCCTCTGTGCTCTGGTTGCTCACCAGGTCTGGGGGCGGGGAGGAACACGGGCTTTGGTTACGGGAACTTTCCTCCTCCCCCCCCCACCCCAGGCCTGGCTTCGTTGCTCTGCGCCCTCCCCCTCCCCCCGACGCTGCTGTAGTCCAGCCCAGGGCTTCTTAAGCTTTTTCCACTTTTTTACGTGACCCCGGGTGTACGAATCGAACGTTTACCGAGAATAAATCTGGACTCTGTGTCCCCCCGGCCCCCACGGGCGAGCGGACGGGGGGAAGAGGGGGGCTGTGGGGGGGGAAGCCCCGCCCCCCCCCCCCCCCTTCGGAAGAGGCTCCCCCTGGAGTACCACAGAGATCAGACGAGGCCTTATCCAACTCCTCGGCTTCGGCGATCATCTCCGCCATGGCCAGGATGTCGGCCTCTAAGGGGTTCGACGGGATTTTCACTTTCAGCTCCTCGATAGTCTCCACAATCTTGTCTGTGCTCTCCAGAGTCGTGGGCAGGAACATGGGCACAGGTACCTGAGGGCAACGTGAAGCACAGGGCGGGGGTGATCGGGGAGGGGGCAGGGCTGACGGCTCCGACGCCGCGTCTCGGGCTTTGGAAGGGCCCGGTGACTTACTGGGATAGGCAGTGACAAAGGCACCGGGACTTTCTGGCTGTACAGATGCATAGGCACTGGGACGAAGATGGGCACCGGGACAGGCAGTACGATCACCTGCGGTTTCCAGTCTTGCTCTGAGGAGACAGGACCCACGGGCCCTCCTGCAGGCGGGTTGCCAAGTTCCCCACCCCCAAGCCCCGTCTCTCAGAAAAGGCACGGGAGTTTGAGCAGCTCACCCGGGAGAGCCGAAGCGGCCCGGGTCGCGGGCCTCCCTCTCCCCGCTTCTCACCTGTCTGACACCCTTTGGATCTCATGTCCACCTTGCAGGACACGCCTCGGTTCTGCATCAGGGGCTTACACATGGCAGCTTTGTTCTTGCGAGGCATCGAAGGTGGCGGCGGCGGCGGTGTAGGCTCAGTCGGGACCGGGCGGCTTTTCGCGGTAGCCTGTGGGGACGGAGACGGAGCCCGAACCGTAGGGGCGGCTAAGGTTCGGCCCACCCGGCCCCGCCCCCCGCCCTCCAAGGGCCTCCTCAACCGCCCGGGTCTGAGGAGGCCGGAGCACTCACCGCTGAGGCGCTGCTGCCGGTCGCTTTGGCCTGAGGAGGAGCCGAGGGTTTGGGCTCCGGAGACTGACCTGAGGAAGAAGAAGACATTTTTTGACCTCGAAGGAACCCCAAGTTAAGTTCGGGGGGCCCTCACGAAACGGGGAGTTAAGAGAGAGCAGAGGAGCAACGGTTCCTTCGTCCGCTGTGGAGAAGGGCGGGTGCCAAAACGGCTTCCCTGAGCAAAAGTGAAGCTACACCGGGGACTGTGGTGCCCTCTGCCGGGAGAGTGGCAAGCGCCCTGAAGAGAAGGGCCGGGAGCAACCACTAGGGGACGCTCTCACTCACTGTTCAGAAGGCTCTCGGGCCCGCTCTGAGTGTCCAGGTTGGGCTGATTCTGCTGGCTATAGAAGCGAAGCAGACACTGCTGGTTGCAGAAGTGCCGGATCTGCCCCCGCCAGTGGATTGTCTCCAGCAACTTCCCTTGGCGCTTACAGGCATGGCAGCGGGCAGCCTGAGGACATCCGGTGGACTCTCAGCCCTCAGCCTTGCCCCAGATGCCGGCTCCCCCCTCCCTCCCCAGGTGTCCCCTCACCTTGCGGTACCACAACAGGTACTTGCTCTTACAGTCCTCGCTACAGAAGTCCCAGGTGCTGCCGTCCAGCTGCTCGGTGACCGCGCGCTGGCACGTCTGGGAGCAGTAGGTGCAGGTGATGCAGCACAGGCCCAGCTTCTTGGTGAAGTCCTGCTTGTAGAGCAGCACGCAGCCTGCGGGACGCGGGCAGCACCCTCAGCGCCGGCCCAGGCGGAGCCGGGCGGCCCGGAGGGCCGGCGGCTGGCATTCACCGGCTTCCTTTGGAGCCGGAGGTCCCTCGGACAGATCGCCGCCCCCCCTCGCCCTCCGGGCCAGACCTTCACTGCAGAAGCTCTTCTCCACCCCGCTGAAACGGAGCTTCTCGTGGAGCAGCTTCTCCTGCCGACAGTGCTCGCACTGGGACACCACGCCCCTGAGCCTCTTGAAGTCCTCACAGCAATCGCGGCAGCAAAACTGGAACACTTGGTCCTGGAGCGAGGCAGAGAGGGCCCCCCCCCGGGGGGGAAGTGGGCAGGAGCCAGGGAGCCGGGACACTGGGTTCCGGGGAGGGACAAGGAGCCGGCCCGAACGCCGGGTCCCTTTCCAGGGGGCCGCCGGGAGGTCTCACCTGCCAGTCCAGGATCTCGGGCTTGCCACTGAACAGGCTGTGACAATAGTGACAGCTCAGGTGGATGCCCCCCTCGGGGTTCGTGCGCTGCGGAGAGGAGAGGGTGGTCAGGGGCTCCCCGCTTGGCCCGGAGCGCGCCGTTCCCCCTCCCCCAGCCCCGGGCCCACCCCGGGGGTACCTGGAACTTGGTCCAGCAGCTGGGGCTGCAGAACTGGTAGACCGTGCGGTCGGTCTTATTGTAGTAACAGGGCTCGGAGAGGCTCCGGCGGCAGAAGCTGCAGGGGCGGGGAGGGCCTGGGGACCAGAACGACAGAAGGGGAAGAGGGAGGATGAGAGCGAGAGGCAGCGGGCACGCGCTCTGTCAGAGCGCGAGGGAGAAGTCTGGTGCACTCATCCAAGCGGGGCAGGCAGAGGAGGGCGGCATGGGGCCTGAAGTGGACGGGGAAGGAGGAGAGAGGGAGGGAGAGAGGCCCAGGACGCCTCGGCACAGGCCCCATTCTCCCTCTTACCAGCCAACCCAGCCTGCTTCACTTTGTGGGAGGTGGTACAGCACAAAGAACAGAAGAGGCCCGTCTTGCCATTCCGGTCCACGTGGGATAGCATCTCGAAGTTCTTACATAGCGTCTTGCACCAGACGCAGGGGTACACCCGGGTGTTTTTCTGGGGTGACACGGAAGGGGAGGCTAAAGTTCCGTTCCCGGCGCGGCCCGGCCCCCGCCCCACCTCCCGCCCCCCCCCCGGCCCTCCCCCTGCTGCCCGCCCTCCTCGGGGCCCCCGGCCGGGCTCACCTTCTTGTAGCCCCCCAGGCAGGCGGTGCTGCAGAAGCGCTTCTGCTGGCCCTCGTGGAAGAGCAGTTCCGGGGGAGGGGCCCCGCCCCCCCCCTTGCTGTAGATGTAGGCCCCGCACTGGTCACAACAGTTGGTCTTCAGTCCCTTGTTGGCCCGGAACTTGGTGAAACACGAGTCGCTGCAGAGTCTGTGCACGACGCTCCCGTTGCTGACCTCGTGGAGGACCTGGCGCACCGAGACCCCGCCTCAGCCGGGCCCTCCCGGGGGCCCGCGAGGGAGCATCGGCTCCAACCAGGAGGGGACGCCCACCCTCCCCGCCGCCCTCCTCACCTCCCCAGATTTCTGACAGATGCTGCAGCGGGTGGCGTCCGAGGCGTCGACGGCGGGGGGCGCCGGCCGCTGCTGGGCCTCGTACAGGGAGAGGCAGACGGACGTGCAGAACTCGTGGAAGGAGCCGCCCGACCCGGTCTGGGCCACGACCGAATCCTTGGTGTTCCAGATCTCCCTGAAGGTGGGACGGGCCCCAGAGCGGGCGGTGGCGGCGGCGTCCCTTCTCCTCTCCGAACCCGCCCCCGCCTCCCGGGTACCGCTGCGACACCCCCGCCCAACTGGGACCATGCCGTCCGGCTCTCCCCGCGCGGCCCCCCCCCCCCCCCCCCCCCCCCCCTGTCCCTCACACACTTCTTGCAGAAGGTGCAGGTTTTCTTGCCCAGAGGCTTCTTGGAGAACGTGGTAAGACAAGTGGAGGAACAGAAAAGCTGCGGGAGCCCTTTGCGCTGGTACGCTGTCTGGCCCTTCTGCAGCGGGGTCCGGCAGTGGGCGCAGGTCATCTTGGTGCCTGCCGAGCGGGCGGCCCGGGGCGCCATGTTGGTCCGCAGGGACATTCGGGGAGAGCGCCTCGGCCGGAAGGGCACGAAGTCCTCGTCATTGGGGTCGTCCACCATGGCGTCCGAGTCCTCGTCCGACACCGGAACTGGGGAGAGAAGACGGGGTCAGCTGACGGGGCGCGGGAGGCCCGGCCCGAACCCTCATCCCCTCCCCTGAGGTCCGCCCGTCCCTCTGGCCAATCTCCCCACAGACTCCTTCGGGGAGGGCTGACAGCTCCCGCAGAGACGCTCCAAAGAGCCTCCTCGCTTAGACGAGGAAAGACAAACTCGGAGAGGTTGAGTGACCCGCCCCGGGGCGGCTGCAGGTGGGCAGAGCAGGGTCTGGGGGGCAGGAAGGAGGCCCGGGCCTGGGCCAATCACCGAGCCCCGGCCTGCCTCTGTCTCCTCAGCTGTAAAATGGGAATCGTGCTGGCCCCCACCTCCCAGGGCTGTCGTGAGGATCCAATGAGATCACTTTTGTAAAAAGCTCACAGCCCAGCGCCTGGCACACAGCAGGTGCTATCGAGTCCGAGGGTTCCTCCCCTCCCCCTCCCCATGGGGCACTGGCTCCAGAGGCAGGGGCTGGCCTCTGAGCTCCCGACTCGGAGCTCGCCACCCCCATGCTGCCTTGCTCTCAGGGCTGACTGCCCATTATGAATGCCCTTGGCCCAGATCCCCCACTACTAGCCTTGGTCCCCATGCCAAGCTAGAGCAGGAACACAGGCGTCCTGAGCTGCATGTGGCGGGAGGCTGGACAACCTAGAGGCCGCCCACTTTTTCACAGCCTGCTCTTGCTCTCCCCCCCCCCCTTCGTCTTCCCCCTCCCCCCCCAGGTCGAAATCTGCCTGGAACGAACTCCCTACTCTCTGAGGAGTCCACCGTCTCCGGTTTGGGGGCCTCCACCCTCCGAGCACGCTCACTTCTCTTCTGTTCCTGGGAGACACGAGAGAGAGGAGGAAAGCTGACACCGAGGGTGGGCTGGCCGCACAGCCCAGGCCCTGGGGGGGGGGGGAGACCCTCGGGCCGGCCCGAAGGGGAAGGAGGCTGAGAGAACGAGTGGGCTCTCCAGGAAGCAGAGGGTCCGTCCCTCCCAGGGCCGCTCACCTTCTCGGGAGGCTGCTCAATGTTCTTCTCAGTTTGGCCATCCCCTGCAAAGGAAGAAAAGGCAGAGCCTGAGCCTGGAACTGGGCCACTTCCTCAAAACTGAAAGGGAAAACTCCAGGGTCCGTGGCCACATGGGGCCCTGCTCAGGGCTCCCCCCCCCCCCGGCCTCTCTGTCCCCAGTCTCTGGTGACGGAGCCTATCACCCACATAGATTTAAGGACTGCAGAAACATACCTCCCCCCCCCCATTCCTGCCAAACCCCAAGTTTCCTCAACAAGAAGGATTGCAGCTGCCCAAGGACAAGGGGGGAAGGGAGCACACGCTGGCGAGCCGGGGCCATAAGCCCTCAGGCACGATATCTGAGCAGGCCCTGGTCACTCCTCCATGCCCTTGTCCCTGCGGGAGAGGCCCCCGAACCTGCCCTCTCCTCTTAGCTGACAAAGACTCAACCCGAGGCCCCGATCCTGCCTCCCCACTGGGTGCTCCTGAGGCCTCTGGCCTTCGGTCCCCTGCACAGCCACAGTGAGGCCCGTCTCAAGCCCAGGAAGCCTAGTTTTTTTGTCCCCCCCCCCAAGGCCACAAAGAGCCATGTTGCAGAAGCCACTGGGGGCAGGGGTAAGGGGAGACTCCAAAGCAAAGCCTTGTCCCCCCCCCCCCAAATACCCTGCAGCTTCCAGGCAGCCCACGGCACCCTACCTGGCAGGGAAGGCTGAGCTGGGGGACTGGGCTGGGTCTTGGAGCCACTGAGTCCATCCCCCTGGGCTTCCCCCACAGAGGGGCTCGGCGGGGCGTTGGGGCTCGGGGGCTGTCCTTGCAGCAGCTCTTCCTCTTGCCCAGAGGGTCCCTTCCTACGTGCAGTCGTGGAAGGGGTCTCTTCTTCCAGGTTGATGAGTGAATCTGGAGCCAAGGGCTCCAGGAGCCCCTCAGTCAAGGCAGGGCTTGCCCCAGCCCCGGGATCAGGTGTTGCGCCTTCGGGAGCCGAGCCTCTGGGGACAGATTCTAGGGCCTGGTCCCCTGAAGGCCAACCCAGCGTTCCCTCCGGGCTGTGCTCCA
>JAJPUD010031136.1:0-12717 GCA_023553655.1 Myrmecobius fasciatus | reverse complement strand
TATGTGGATTAATTTTGAATCCTGCCACTTTGCTAAAGTTGTGAATTATTTCTAGTAGTTTTTTAGTTGAGTCTCTAGGGTTCTCTAAGTATACCATCATATCATCTGCAAAGAGTGATAATTTGGTTTCTTCATTACCTACTCTGATTCCTTTTATCTCTTTTTCTTCTCTTATTGCTAAAGCTAACATTTCTAATACAATATTAAATAGTAATGGTGACAGTGGGCAGCCTTGTTTCACTCCTGATCTTATTGGGAATGGTTTTAGTTTGTCTCCATTACATATGATGCTTGCTGATGGTTTTAAATAGATGCTACTGATCATTTTAAGGAAAAGCCCATTTATTCCTATACTCTCTAGTGTTTTTAATAGGAAAGGGTGTTGGATTTTATCAAATTTTTTTCTGCATCTATGGAGATAATCATATGGTTTTTGTTAGTTTGGTTATTAATATAATTAATTATGCTGATAGTTTTCCTAATATTGAACCAGCCCTGCATCCATGGTATAAATCCTACTTGGCCATAGTGTACTATCCTGGGGATGACTTTCTGTAATCTCATTGCAAATATCTTATTTAAAATTTTTGCATCAATATCCATTAGGGAAATTGGCCTATAGTTTTCTTTCTCTGTTTTCACCCTACCTGGTTTAGCTATCATCACCATATCGGTCTCATAGAAGCATTTTGGCAGTATACCTTCTGTCCCTATTTTCTCAAATAGTTTCTGTAGTATTGGAATTACTTGTTCTTTGAATGTTTGGTAGAATTCACATGTAAATCCATCTGGCCCTGCAGATTTGTTCTTAGGGAGTTGGTTAATAGCTTGTTCTATTTTTTTTCCAATATGGGGCTATTTAAATAATTTATATCCTCTTCTGTGAACCTAGGCAATCTATATTTTTGTAGATATTCCTCCATTTCATTTATATTATCAAACTTACTGGCATAAAGTTGGGCAAAGTAACTCTTAATTATTGCTCTAATTTCCTCTTAATTGGAGGAAAGTTCTCCCTTATCATTCTTGAGACTAACAATTTGATTTTCCTCTTTCTTTTTTCTTATCAAATTAACTAAAGGCTTATCTATTTTGTTGGTTTTTTCATGGAACCAACTCTTAGTTTTATTTATTAACTCAATAGTTTTCTTATTTTCAATTTTATTAATTTCTCCTTTTACTTTTAGAATTTCCAATTTGGTATGTAATTGATGATTTTTAATTTGTTCTTTTTCTAGTTTTTTTTTTTAATAATAAGCCCAATTCTTTGATGTTTTCTTTCTTTATTTTATGCAAGTAAGCATGTAGAGATATAAAATTGCCCCTTATAACCGCTTTGGCCGTATCCCACAAATTTTGGTATGTTGTCTCTTATTGTCATTCTCCTGGATGAAATTACTGATTGTGTCTATGATTTGCTCTTTCCCCCATTCATTCTTCAGGATTAGATTATTTAATTTCCAATGAACTTTTGGTTTATTTTCTCCTGGCCTTATATTGCATGCGATTTTTATTGCATCATGATCTGGAAAAGATGCAATTACTATTTCTGACTTTCTGCATTTGATTTTGAGGTTTTTATGCCCTAACACATGGTCAATTTTTGTATAGGTTCCATGGACTGCTGAGAAAAAAGTAAACTCCCTACAATCTCCATTCAACTTTCTCCATGGATCTATCATACCTAGCTTTTCTAACAATTGGTTTATCTCCCTAGTTTCTTTCTTGTTCATTTTGTGGTTTGATTTATCTAGATCTGAGAGAGCAAGGTTGAGATCCCCCACTAGTATAGTTTGGCTGTCTATATCTTCTTGCATCTCTCTTAATTTCTCCCCTAGGAATTTGGATGCTATTGCACTTGGTGCGTATATATTTAGTATTGATATTGCTACATTATCTATGGTACCCTTTAATAAAATATAGTTTCCTTCCTTACCTCTTTGGATTAGATCTATCTTGGCTTTTACTTGATCTGAGATAAGGATTGCTACCCCTGCTTTTTTTTTGTTCACCTGAAGCATAATAGGTCCTGCTCCAGCCTTTTACCTTCATCCTATATGTTGTCACTATGTTTTAGATGTGTTTCTTGTAGACAACATATTGTGGGATTCTCGTTTTTAATCCAGTCTGCTATCCGCTTCCACTTTATGGGAGAGTTCATCCCATTCACATTCACAGTTAGAATAAGTAATTCTTTATTTCCTGCCATCTTATTTACCCAAGTTATGTTTTCCCCTTTCCTTTCTCCTTTCTTCCTTCACCCCTCCTCAGTACTTTGCTTTTGATGACCCCCTCCCCCAAACAATACGCCACCCTTTAGGTCCCCTCCCCCTGTTTTTACTCCTTTCCCCTGATTCTTCTATTTTCCCTTCTATTAGTTTGTCCCTTACTTTTCCTCCTTTCCTTCACACTTCCCTCTAGCAACAGACAAGTTTCTATGTGAAATCAAGTGTCTGATATACACTTTTAGAGCCCAACCTGATGAGAGTAAGATTTACACAATGCTCATCTCCCTCCCCTCTTTCTCTCAATTATATTAGGTTTTCTTTGCCTCTTCAAGTGATTTTACCTTGTTTTTACCTCCTTTTTTTAGATCTTATTTTACCACTTTTCCCCTCTTTTCCCCAGTATGACAACCTTTCCCCTTGTAGTTCTCTTTTTTCATATTATCAAAGTAATATCTAGTTCATTATACCCCCAAACTTTAAGTATCCCCATAGTAAAACTAAAGTTCTCAAGAGTGCTTTCCTTTTTACCTTTTTATGCATCTCTTGAGTTCTGTGTTTGGATGCCGATTTTTCTTCAGATCCGGTCTTTTCATTAGAAATAGGTGAAATTACCCTATATCATTGAATGACCATCTTCTTCCCTGGAGGATAATGTTCATTCTAGCTGGATAGTTTATTCTTGGCTGTAATCCACGTTCCTTTGCCCTTCAGAATATCTGGTTTTAGACCCTTCGATCCTTCCATGTGGAGGCTGTCAGATCGTTTGTGATTCTAATTATTGATCCTCGGTATTTGAATTGTTTCTTTCTAGCTGGTAGCAGAATCTTTTCCTTGTTGCTATACTCCTGAAATTTAGCCACGATGTTCCTTGGGGTTTTAATTTTGGGGTCTCTTTCAGGAGGGGATCGGTGAATTTTTCAATGGTGATTTTGCCTTTTGATTCTACAATCTCAGGGCAGTTTTCTTTCAGGATTGCCTGGAAGATTGTGTTTAGATTCTTTTTTTCATCATGGCTTTCAGGAAGTCCAATAATCCTTAGATTGTCTCTACTAGATCTATTTTCCAAGTCAGTTGTTTTTCCTAGGAGATATTTCATATTTTCTTCTATTTTTTCATTTTTTTTTGTTTTTGTTTGACAGATTCTTGAAGTCTTATTGAGTCATTCACTTGCATTTGTTCAATTCTTATTTTTAAAGTGTTGTTTTCTTCAGTTACCTTTTTAAGCTCCTTTTGTAACTGGCCAATTGAATTTTTTTGTTCATTGCACTCTTTTTCCACTTCACTAATTTTATTTTTCAATAAATTGGTGTCTTTTTCATATCTCTTTTGCAGGGCATCATATTCTTCTTGCAAGATATTGTATCCTTCTTGCACTGATTTCACTTTATTTTCCCATGTATCCTCCAGCTCTTTTATTAGGTTCTTTAAGCAATTTTCCAGAAAGGCCTTTTGAAAAGGGGACCAGTGATGGTCCTTAATAACTTCCTTTGGAGTTTTGTCTAAAGGAACCTCAGGATCTGGGGTCATCCCTTCTTTCTCTTGATAAAAGCTGTCTATGGTGAGAGCTCTCTTTTGCTTCTTCATTATTTTTTTTTAGACAGCATGGATATCTCTTTAAGGTAGGGGGAAAAAAAAACCGGCGGCTGAAAGGTGGGTGAAGATCTTTGCCCTGGGGCACTGCAGCGAATTAACTTAAGGTGCTGGGCTGGTGGGGGCTAGGACTAAGTCCGAATTACTCCTTAAACAAGGCAAGTCTGCCAGAACACCTGCCCCCAATAAGGGCAGAGTGTCCTGAGTGCCTCAGATAAACTCCAGGTGTTTGGAATTTGGAGTTTGGAGTTTGGAGTTTGGAGTTTGGAGTTTCTGCCACGTTGAGATGAGCTGAGCTGAGTCCCACCCTCACTTCCGGCATACACCAGAGTTCTCTGACACCGGAATCCTCTGATAATCCCTCTGTCCGAGTTAGACAAACCTGATGTGAAGTTTTTCAGACATATCTGCAAGCAGTATCCAAATATTTCTGGATTCGTTGACCTGAAGATCAGTTCAGAGGCTTATTTTATTGTTGATTTGAGAGAAGATTGGAGGAGGACGCAGAGAGTCACCTTTTCACTCCCCCATCTTGGCTCTGCCCCCCAGTCCAGTTAATTATATTTTAAATGAGGGTTTATACCTCAGAAGTGATAAACAATACAAATTAGGTATTGGTTTATTGTTTTATTGATTGTCTAGATTTAAGAAAGTAATAAAAATAATGTTAATAATATAGATTAAACTTAAAAGTATGTTGTGAGTACTTTCTTTTTTTTTGAGAGCTGACTACTAAATATTTACCATCATAATCCTACCTATTCTATCCAAAATTGATTTAAAAATATTATCATTTCTTAAAAAAAACAGCAAGATTGTCAACCCATTAATATAAAAAATCACATTTTTTTTTCTTTCAGAACTTAGAACTCAGGTTTTTTTTGCTTTCATAGCATAGAGACATTAAATTGGCCTTGTGGTAAATTAAAATTCATTGATCTAAGTCATATGGGCTTCAAAATAATATGCTTCTTTATAGACTCAACCAACTAAACCTTGATAAGTATTTTAGTAATAAGCATATATTTATTTGTTTATTCTGTAGTGTCATTAGTTGAAAAATTAATTTGAATTATTAAAACACCAGAGTAGTTAGCATGATGTGTTCGATATGAAGGTTAGAATTGGTGTTAGAAAACTTGGGTTTAATTCATTTCTCTAAGAAGCATTAGCTATGTAGGTATTTTGTTATGACAAAGTATATTTTGCCTTTTTTTTGCTATTTGAAGACAGCATGTTTTCTAGCATGAATTAATCTTTTAAATGATGTTTATTGATTGAGGAATAACAAGGTGACAAAAGTTACATATGTCAGAGCCTTGAATTCCTAATCTGTATGTGGAAATGAAAAAAATATTACATGAAAACCACAAATATATATATTACTAACATATATGTGTGTAGTAACGTGTATGTAAATCAATATATGCAGTAAACAGATATATAACCAATAAGTTAACCAACAGACATTTTAAAGTGAATATTATGTATCAGACACAGGTAAGTAGTAGGATCACAGAAAAAGATAAAAGACAGTCCCTGCCTTTAAGAATCTCTCAATCTAATGCAAATCTCACAGTATAATATTGCCTACCTCACCAAGTTGTAAAGCTCAAATAAAATTATATATATATATATATATATATATATATAAAATGTTATAAAATATAATGTTTTATATATCCCAGTCATTATATAAGATTATTAGTTTGACCCAAAGCCTAATATTTTACTTTTTCCATCATCATTACAGTTCTCTTCCCAACAGTCAATTAAATTATCAAATTGTAGATCCCACTTATGTGTGAAGGTGGTTGACATAATGATATCAACCATTTCATGATTTATTTCAGTTGTTTCTTCACAACTGATGTTATTGATAATTCAAATGGATCTGTTTAGTGACAACAAATTCAACTGGAAATAGCTAATATTTTCAGAGGACTGCCAGATTATGAATTCTGCTCATATTGTCATGTTTATGTTCATAGCCTAAAGAACTCTTTCTTGGAAAAACTAACATTTTCTTGCAAAATTTTTATTAAAATATTCAGATAACCAGACCATATTTTTCTAAGGCTGTCCAATAATCTTAGAAGCAGTGGACTTTCAGAACTGCAATACAGATGAGCTTGTGCTGCCTTATCTGCCTGATATACCCATGGGTTGCCTAGGAGCATCCTTTTAATAAAGAAGTGTTGAATTTATATAATGTCTTCATTTTAAAATTTGAGAATATTTTGTTTATATTCTTATTCTTATAATTCTTATAATATAAAAATAAAATAAATAGTGGACTGAAGTAATTTAACTAACTTCTAATTCAAGGATCTTGTGGTTTAGAGATGGTCCAATGCTTCTGTGCAATTCTATGACTTAACTTCCCTTTCTTAAATCTTATAGCTAAATAGCATATTGAAAATGTGTTTCTAGAGAAGATCTAGAAAGCATGGGCGAATCTAACAGCAGCAAGAAAGAAAAGGAAAGTAAAAAAGAAGACAGAAATAAAATAATAATAAAAAGCTAATAATAAGATTGAAATTATTTTTCTCTCTTCTCTGTGGAAAGGCAGCATAGTACAGTGGGAAGAACACTGGATACAAAATTAGGGATAGTTAGTAATAGTGTTGCTTCCATTAACTATATATTTGATATTATTTTTATTTATATACATCTACCTATGGATATCCATGTATTTAAATGATTTGCTTAAAAATTCACATGTATTTGTTTAAAACAATCTCTCTCTTGCTTTCTGTCTCTGTCTCTGTGTGCATGTCTGTGTCTCCCTCGCTGTCCTTTCCTCTTTCTTTCTATCCCTTTCTGTGCCTCTCTCCACTCCTTTCTCCTCTCTCTTCTCAACAATGAATTCATACTATAATACTGATAACATCTAAAGTTTACATGGGTAAACTTTATGGAATGATTGCTTGGGAACATGATTATCTAACTTATTGACAGAATATGAAGCATTGATGATTTAAAGATAGGGAAGATACTTGTGAGCAGTGATGCAATATATGCATTAAAACATAAGAAATAGGCAGGAAGTTAGATGTTTACATACTTTATTTTTCTACAATTTGAAAGAGGATTGAGGTAAACAACTAGTTCATTTCATTTGATGTCACAAATTAGAAATTATTATCTTGACAACTGTAACTGTATAGGAAAAATTTGTGTGATGGAGATCTATTGCATGCTCAGACTGTGTAATGTTATAGTACATTTATAGAGATGGAGGTTATTTTGATAGATGGTGAACTAAAGAACACATATTCACTATGAGTTGGTAGAGACTTTCTTTTATTGGCTTAATTATGAGAATGAGTGGTAAGTTATCAAAGGTCCTGAATTACTGCTGGCTATGTACTTTTAAAATTTTTTGCTTGATACTTGATAAAATTCTATGATAAGGGAGGAGGTAACTAGACCTATTTTTTAACCTGATGAAAACATACTGCCACCTAAGAAGTGGCTGTAAACTATAGTCTTTTTTATTCTTTGTCACTTCACATACAAGAAATAGAATCTCTGCCCCAACTGGGACTGTGGACTATTAAGGCCTAGAAATGGAAAATATAAGCTTAGCTTTATACTCAGTTTAGTACTGTATGAACATGGAACAATAAGGAAGTGACTTTTGTTACCTTTTTAGAAGAAGCTGACATTGGTCTGAGTTTTGAACTTGAATTTGATTGTATCAATGCTATGTAAATATTGAGCTAAGTTGTGACCCTCAATTTCCCTTCCTCAAAGATAAATGTGTTATAGGGTTTATGTGTTCAAGGTATTATGGGAAATGTAAGTATGTTAGGTTTTGCTATATTTTTGAGGTACATTTCCTTTTGTAGAATCTCATCACATATTAATCTAATGAATTTAATTGTTTAAAAGGAAATAAGATGGCAGTGATTGTACACCTAAAAAAAGGTAACAAGTTGGGATTCAAACCAATGGCAGATAAGAGAGATACTTAAAATCCTGTGTATAAGACAAGGGAGAGAGTAGGTGAGAATGTAATAACCTTGGAATATAAACAGTAGGGTAAGAATAAATTGTATTACACTAAGCTTTAAAAAAGTACATCATACATATATTTTAAGAGTCAACGACAATATTGTTAAGGACAGAGTTAAGATGGCAAAGAGTAGGCATGACTTTCTGTGACTTCCTCTGACCTCTTAAACCAACAGCAGATTAAGCCTCTAAGCTGATATGGGAGTCAAACAATTCACAGATATTTGGAGTATAACACATTCCCAGAAGAAGATATCTTTGAAGAATTTCAGAATTGGTCTGTTTCAAACAGGGAGGAGGACAGGCTGCCAAACTCAGATTACACCACAGGTATACCAGGCAAAAAGCTGGGGCAGGGACTCAGAACATGGCAGCTTCTACACACCTGGGCATCTTCTGTGAGCCTCTTAAGCTTCTCTGTCCTAGTTGCAAGAAAGTGATTTGATATATTTGCTACAAAAAGCAAATGAAAAAGCAA
The DNA here is from genome assembly GCA_023553655.1 of Myrmecobius fasciatus. Lineage (NCBI taxonomy): Eukaryota > Metazoa > Chordata > Mammalia > Dasyuromorphia > Myrmecobiidae > Myrmecobius > Myrmecobius fasciatus. The sequence goes on along the minus strand of JAJPUD010031136.1, from coordinate 4,401 downwards.
ATTAAAAGCCCCAGAAGAACACTGGATCTAGGCAGAATTACATAGCACTGGAAATAAATCAGAACAACTGACCCAGGGCAAATAAAAGCAGTTATTGCTACTTTGCTTTGAACATACTTCCAGTCTTAAAAAATGAATAAAAAACAAAAAAGAAGTCTCATCATAGACAGCTTTTAGGGAGAGAGAGAAGATCATATCTCAAATCCTGAGGTTCCTAAAAGCCAAGCAACTCTAGATAAAGCCCCAAAGGGAGATATAAATTAGTCCCCATTTCATAAGGCATTCTTGGAAGATTGCATAAAGGATCTTAAAAGTGAGTTAAAGGAAAAATGGAAATAGGAAATCAGATCATTGCAACAAGGAATGGAAAAAGCATATAATGCCTTACAAAAGATATATGAAAAAGATATGAATTCACTGAAAAACAAAATTTGTGAAATGGAAAAAAGAATACAATGAACAAAAAATTCAGTTGGTCATTTACAAAAGGTGTTAAAAAGGGTAACTGAAGAAAATAATACACTAAAAATTAGAATTGAATAAATGCAACTGAATGACTCAAGACTTCAAGAATCAGTGAAAGAAAAAGAAAAAATAAAAAAAGAAGAAAATATGAAATATCTCCTAGGAAAAGCAACTCATTTGGAAAACAGATCTAGGAGAGACAATCTAAGGATTATTGAATGGTCTGACAGCCAAGATGAAAAAAAAAGAACCTAGACATTATCTTACAGGAAATCATAAAAAAAAAAAAAAACTGCCCTGATATGCTAGAATCAGAAGGTAAAATAGCCATTGAAAGAATTCTCCAATAACCTATTGAAAGAAACCCCAAAATTAAATCCCCAAGATATATAGTGACTAAATTTTAGAACTATTGCACCAAGGAAAAGGTATTGCAAGCTGACAAAAAGAAACAATTTAATACTGAGGAGCCACAATTAGGATTATGCAGGAACCTAGTAGTATCCACCTAAAAGGATCAAAAGGGCCTGGAATTGGATATCCCAGAAGGCAAAGGAACTTGGATTACATCCAAGAATAAGCTATCTAGCTAAAATGAGCACTGTCTTTCAGGAAAGAAGATAAAAATTCAATGCTATAAGTGAATTTCACCTTTTTGTTTTTTTGGAAAATTTTATTTTATTTGCATAACATATGTGTGGGTAATTCTTCAACATTAACCCTTACATAGTTTTCTGTTACAAATTTCCCCCCCAACTACCCACCCCTCCCCTAGATGCCAGGATATCCACTACATGTTAATTATGTTAAAATACTTGGCAAATCGAATATATGTATACATATTTCCAAACTTATCATTGTTGTGCAAGAAAAATCATATCTACACAAAAGACATATCAGATAAAAAAAAATACAATGTAAGCAAACATCAATCAAGAGCATGAAAATGTTATGTTGTGGTCCACATTTGACATCCCTCTCTCTGGGAGTATATGGCTTTCTTCACTGAACAATTGGAAGTGGTTTGAAACATTTCATTGTTGAAGGGAGCCATGTCCATCAGAATTGATCGTCATATAGTATTGTTGTTGCTGTATATAATGATCTCCCGGTTCTGCTCATTTCACTCAGCATCAGTTCATGCAAGTCGCTCCAGGCCTCTCTGAAATCATCCTGCTGGTCATTTCTTACAGAACAATAATATTCCATAACATTCATATACCATAATTTATTCAGCCGTTCTCCAATGGAAGGGCATCTATTCAGTTTCCAGTTTCTAGCCACTAAAAAAGGGCTGCCACAAACATTCTTGCACATGTGGGGCCCTTTCCTTCCTTTATGATTTCTTTGGGATATAGGCCCAATAGAAATGCTGCTGAATTTCACCTATTTTTAATGAAAAGACCAGAACTGAATAAAAAAAAAATTGATCTCCAAAGACTCAAGAGAAGCATAAAAAGGTAAAAAGGAAAGAACTCTTGAGAACCATATTTCTGTTATGGGTATACTTAGAGAATGTGGGTATCATATGATTTTATTATGATAATCATGAAAAAGAAACTAGAAGGGGAAAAGGGATTGTACAGGAAAAAAAAGGAAAAGAAGGTAAAATAAGGGAAATTGAATCTTATGAGGAGGCAAAGAAAACCCATTATAATTGAGTGAAAGAAAGGAGGGTGATGAACATTCTGTAATCTTACTCACATCAGATTTGGCTATAAGAGAGAATATCAGACGTATTTGGTTTCATAGAGAAACCTGTCTCACCTTATAGGGAAGTGGGAGGGAAAAGGGGGAAAGAAAAGGAAGGACTAATAGAAGGGAAAACAGAAGAATTAGAAGAAAGGTATAAAAAAAGGAAAGTGCTCTAAAGAAGGAGGACAGTTTGAGGGAGGTGGTCATCATAAGCAAAATACTGGGGAGGAGGAAAAGGGAAAAGGAAAAAGAAAAACATAACACAGGGCAAATAAGATGAGAGGAAATAGAATTAGTTATTTTAATGTGAATGTGAATGGGACAATCTCTCCTATAAAATGGAAGAAGATATCAGACTGGATTAAAACCCAGAATCCCAAAATATGTTGTTTACAAGACACACATATAAAGCATAGTGTATACATACCAAATGAAGGTAAAGGACTAGAGCAAAATCTATTATGCTTCAGGTGATGTAAAAAAAAGCAGGGAAAGCAATCCTCAGATCAAGTAAAAGCAAAGAAAGATATAATTAAGAGATAAGGAATGAAACTATATTTTACTAAAGGTACCATAGATAATGAAGCAATATCAATACTAAACATATATGCACCAAGTGGTATAGCATCCAAATTCTTAGAAGAGAAGTTAAGTGAGATGCAAGAAGAAATGGACAGCAAAACTATACTACTGAGGAATCTCAATCTTGCTCTCTCAGAACTAGATAAATCGAAACACAAAAAATAAGAATGAAGTTAAGGAGGTAAACAAAATGTTAGAAAAGTTAGGTATGATAGATCTTTGGAGAAAATTGAATGGAGATAGAAAGGAGTTTGCTTTTTTCTCAGTGGTTCATGTAACTTATACAAAAATTGACTGCATGTTAGGGCATAAAAACCTCAAAATCAAATGCAGAAAGGCAGAAATAGGAAATGCATATTTTCAGATCATGATGCAATAAAAATCACATATAGTAAAAGGTCAGGGGAAAATATACCAAAAATTAATTGGAAATTGAATCCAAAAAAAATGAATGGGTGAAACAACAAATCGTTGGCACAATCAATAACTTCATCCAAGGGAATGACAATAATGAGACAACATACCAAAATTTGTGAGATAGAGCAAAAGTGTTTAAAAGGGGAAATTTCTATCTCTAGATGCTTATTTGCATAAAATACAGAAAGAGAAGATCAATGAATTGGGTTTACTATTAAAAAACTAGGAAAAGAATGAATTAAAAACCCTCAATTAAATACCACATTGGCAATTCTGAAAATAAAAGGGGAGATTAATAAAATTGAAAATAAAAATACTATTGAATTAATAAATAAAAAAATAAGAGTGGGTTTTTGAAAAAAAAAAAAAACCCAGCAAAATAGATTAACCTTTAGTTAATTTGATTAGAAAAAGGAAAGAAGAAAATCAAATTGTTAGTCTCAAAAATGAAAAGGGAGAACTTTCAACTAATGAAGAGGAAATTAGAGCAACAATTCGTAATTATTTTCCCCAGCTATAGGCAAATAAATTTGGTAATATAAACAAACTGGAGGAATATCTACAAAAATATAAATTGCCCCGGTTAATAGAAGAAGAAATAAATTATTTAAATAGTCTCATTTCATAAAAACAAATAGAACAAGCTATTAATAAACTCCCTAAAAAAAATCTCCAAGGCAAGATAGATTTACATGTGAATTCTACTGAATATTCAAAAAACAATTAATTCCAATACTTCATAAATTATTTGAAAAAATTTAAGGAAAGAAGGAGTCCTACAAAATTTGTGCTGATAGGGGGGCGGAGCCAAGATAGCAGAGTGAAAAGGTGACTCTCTTCCTCTCCTCTGATCTTCTCTCAAATCAACAATAAAATAAGCCTGTGAACTGATCTTCAAGTCAACGAACTCAGAAATATTTGGACATTGTTTTCTGAAGAACTTCATATCAGGTTTGTCTAACTTGGACAGAGAGATAAATAGATGTCTCCCGTGTAGGCCGGAAGTGAGGGTGGGACTCAGCTCAGCTCATCGTGGCAGAAATTCCAAACGCCAAACTCCAAATTCCAAACACCTTGAGTTTATCTGAGGCACTCGGGACACTCTGCCCTGATTGGGGGCAGGTGTTCTGGCAGACTTGCCTTGTTTAAGGAGTACTTCGGACTATGATGGTAAATGTTTAGTAGTCAGCTCTCAAAAAAAAAAGAAAGTACTCACAACATACTTTTAAGTTTAATCTATAT
>JAJPUD010031133.1:0-12719 GCA_023553655.1 Myrmecobius fasciatus | reverse complement strand
TCCTTCCTTCCTTCCTTCCTTCCTTCCTTCCTTCCTTCCTTCCCTCCCTCCTTCTGTTCCTTCCTTCCCTCCCTCCTTCTGTTCCTGCCTTCCTTCCTTCCTTCCCTCCCTCCTTCTGTTCCTTCCTTCCTTCCCTCCCTCCTTCTGTTCCTTCCTTCCTTCCTTCCTTCCTTCCTTCCTTCCTTCCTTCCTTCCTGCTTTGCTTCTCATCTTGCCTATGCCAGACATGGGTCCAATCCTATTCTAAGCCAGTTTTCCTCTTATTAGGCAACCTATGCTCCTCCCTTCCCCTGCCTCTAACTCCCAAAGCTCACCTGATCCACAGAGGCCATTATAATTCAGACCTCTCTAGGTCAAGAGATCTACCCATCTCAGGATTTCTAATAGCTGGAAGTGCAGGTGTGTGCCATTGCAGCCAACACAGAAGCATTATCATTTGATCTTAAGACCTCTGATCCTAAGATAAATTTCTCATTCTTGAAGCTTACATTCCAGTGGGGACTGCTTTGGCTTATCATTTCAGGCAATAACTTGCTTTTGAACAGTTCTCTCCTTTTACTCTATAACGAACTCCTTATAAATAACTGGAGTGATATTGAATTTGATCATTAGTAAACATAGGTCACAGCTAATGAGATTGGGTCACTCTACCTGTAAAAAAAGTACCAGAATTGTCCCTGAAAAACTGCTCTTGACTTATGCCTCTTTCTTCTTCAATGTAATCTCTCAGTTGGATATTATTTAACTGCTTCTCTGCAGAACTTGTTCAGATCCCAAGCCCCTCAGTTCTCTGGTTAACTTTTTCACTTCCTTGGTGGGACAGGTTCTTTTGCCCAACTTTCTCCCCTGAAAGGAAGGAATAAAGGAGAATGTGATCTGATGAAAACAAACAAGTGAAAAACCAAATACAAAAAGAGCAAGGATGGTTTTTACTCCCTCCTACTTGCTAGCCACTTAACTCTCTTCCCCCTCAGCTCCTGTTCTCATGCCTAATTCCCTCAGTACCAGCATTCCACCCACATTCATTCTTTTTGCTCTCTCCCAAATGCTTTCTCACCTCCCTGCTACTTTCTCTAGGTCTATCCATTCTCTCCTCTCCATACTTCTAGAATCCAGTGTAATAGAAGACAGAATCTGAGATTCTGTCCTATGGATATTGGGAAGTAAGAATTAGGCTTAAATTAGTTCCCAAATGTTTTTCTAGGGCCTTCTTCCTGAGAGGTATTATCAGGTATAGCTTTCCCCCATCAGTTTAGTTTATGGAATAGAATAAAAATAACAGCAGTAGCAGCAGTGACTACTTCTATTTATTCAGTCCTTCAATCTTCCTGAGAAATTTCCTAGTTCACTGGTTCATTCCTTTTTCTGATATCCAGCAACTTTATCTAAGCAAGGAAAGTTAACACAGAAAGAGCAAGTAACTTATTCTTGAGTGAAACAATATTAGAACTGCATCTTTTACTTAAAATATGTCTCTTTCTTTGGTTTTAGGCTGTATTCACTGATTTGGGAAGACTGGATGGTCACTCAGCTGATGGAGAAAAATATTTCTGCTGAGTCAAGAGATTCTGAGACCAATTCAATTCAATCTAATTCATTCTAATTTAATTCAATAAGATTCACCATATTAAATGGGTATCTGTTATGAGAAAGCTATTGGGCTGGATGCTGGGTGTCTAACTGAAGAAAGCATGAAACCTGATCTCAAGAAAGGTAGAATCTTGTAGAGGGAGGGATGAAGTTGGGAAGAAAATGGAGAGAGAGAAATGAGGAAGAGGGGAGAAATGTCTAGAATGGAGTAAAGCTTAACCTAAATAAGAAATAGAATATTTGTTCAAAATGCTGGTCTAAACATTCGTTTTAGCTGAATCTTGTTTGATGCTCACTGAAAATTTTGATCTTCTGTAATGACATCAGAAATCTAGACCTAGTTTTTTTTTTATTATTTTATCTTCTCTCTCCTCTGTAGTGAATGCCCAAAGATGTTGAAAGCCTGGATTGAGAGTCTGTGGAATTTTCTTGAGGAAATTTTAAGGATCAAGTATATATAGTCTTCTCTGTCTTTTTAGAGGCTGGGGAAGGGATTGCATCACCTTTGAAGGTCTCCTTTCAGCCCCAGCATTCTATGACCATTACCATCTGATGCTCAATGCCTGGCACACTCATCATCCTGTGCATATTCTTGCTGCCTATGCTTCACCTCTTGTCAACCTGGCCCATGCATCATTCAGAAGCCATACCATTATTGGCTATAAAATATTTACTTTACTCAGCTTTTTGCAAATATTCCCTCATTTATTTCCTCTTCTGCTGGGAGTATAAACTGTGCAGCTTTGTACATACACCCTAAAAAGGCTGGTGTTAAATAATAAAACAAAACCCATAGGAGTACTCAGTCAGCTCTCTCTGCGTACTGGACTGCCCACAAATACAATGATGGTGCCTTTAAATTTCAGCTTCAGATCTCCTGTCCTATTAGCTAAGCAAGAAGGTACCAGATAGTAGTTATTATCACGTGACTAAAGATGGAAAGGAGGTACAGGGTGATTATAAAATGGGCATTAAAAAAGAAACCATCATGTTTTCCAATTCACTCTTTCAGAAATGTTACAGGGATCTTGTAGAACACAGAAGAAATAAATTTATTAATGCCAATATTTAATCACTTTATTTATATGAGTTTTCTTCTTTAAAATCTTTTAAATCACTCCATTTTTTTTTCTGCTATTTCCTTCCTTCTCCATGACTGCCCTGGAGTTTTTTGCTATAACTAATAGTAAGGGATTATGTTATCTGCAGTCACAGAACTACATGCATATTTACCTTTGATACTTTTCAATATTCAATCAGTCAACATTTATTAAATTCTACTATGTGCTAGGCAAAGGGAATACAGAGACACAAGTCAAACTTTCTTCTTTTATGTGTGTACATATTTATATGGTTATCTTGCTGTACAAGAAAAATCGGATCTACAAGAAAAAAAAAGGGAAGCAATGCAAGCAAACATCAATAGAGAGCGTGAAAATGTTATGTTGTGGTCCACATTTCATATCCCTCTCTCTAGGTGTATATGGCTTTCTTCCCTGAACTATTGGAAGTGGTTTGAAACATTTCATTGTTGAAGAGAGCCATGTCCATCAGAATTGATCGTCATATAGTATTGTTGTTCCCGTGTATAATGATCTCCTGGTTCTGCTCATTTCACTCAGCATCAATTCATGCAAATCTCTCCAGGCCTCTCTGAAATCATCCTGCTGATCGTTTCTTACAGAACAATAATATTCCATAAAATTCATAAACCATAATTTGTTCAGCCATTCTCCAATTGATGGGCATCCATTCAGTTTCCAGTTTCTAGCCACTACAAAAAAGGCTTCCACAAACATTTTTGCACATGTGGGTCCCTTTCCTTCCTTTAAGATCTCTTTGGGATATAAGCCCAATAGAAACAAAGATTGCTCTCCAGAATGGTTGGATCCGTTCACAGCTCCACCAACAATGTATCAGTGTCCCAGTTTTCCCACATCCCCTCCAACATTCGTCATTATCTTTTCCTGTCATTTTGGCCAATCTGACAGGTGTGTAGTGGTACCTCAGAGTTGTCTTAATTTGCATTTCTCTGATCAATAGTGATTTGGAGCACTTTTTCATATGACTAGAAATAGTTTTAATTTCATCATCTGAAAATTGTCTGTTCATATCCTTTGATCATTTATCGATTGGAGAATGGCTTGAATTCTTATAAATATGAGACAATTCTCTATATATTTTAGAGATGAGACCTTTATCAGAACCCTTAAATGTAAAGATGATTTTCCAATTTATTGCTTCCCTCCTAATATTGTCTGCCTTAGTTTTGTTTGTACAAAAAACAAGTCAAACTTTCTACCATGAAACAGTTTGCAGTCCAGCAAGGGGAGATTACATATACATATAAAGATTTATACAAAATGGAGATAAGGCAATTTTTTGGGGTAGTAGTGATTCAGGTACTAGTAGCTATGAAGGTTTCAGGAAAGGCTTCAAATAGAAGGTGGCATTTGATTCAAGCCTTGAAGAAAACAAGGGATTCTAAAAAAGAGGTGAATGAATATACTTATGGACATGGGAGACAACTACCATAGAAATAGGTAGATGACAAAGTAGATAGAAAAATGAGTGGAGTTCATATTTGGTCTCAGATACCAGCTGTGTGACCTAGAGCAAAGTTTTTTCTTTTCTTTTTTTTTTATAAAGCTTTTTGTTTTCAAAACACATGCATAGTTTTCAACATTTACTCTTGCTTTCCAAAATTTTTCTTCCTCCCTTCCACCCATCCTTTCCCTAGATAGCAAGTAATCCAATTTATGTTAAACATGTGCAATTCTTCTATTCATATTTCCACAATTATCATGCTGCATAAGAAAAATCAAATCAAAAAGGGAAAAATGAGAAAGAAAACAAAATGCAAATGAACAACAGCAACAAAAAGTGAAGATTCTATGTTTTGATCCAGACTCAGTCCCCACAGTCCCCTCTAGTCTCTCCAGATGACTTCATCACAAGATCACCTTGCTGTTGAAAAGAGCCATGTCTGTCAGAACTGATCATCACATAATCTTCTTCTTGCTGTGTACAATGTTCTCTTGGTTCTATTCACTTCACTTAGCATCATTTCATATAAATCTTTCCAGACCTTTCTGAAATCATCCTGCTGATCATTTTTTATAGAATAGCAATATTCCATAACATTCATATACCACAACTCATTCAGCCATTCCTTGCCACTTCAAAAAGGACTGCTACAAACATTTTTGTAAATGTGGGTTCTTCTCCCTTTTTTATGATGTCTTTGGTATATAGACAGTAGAGACACTGCTGGATCAAAGGGTATGCATAGTTTGATAGCCCTTTGGGCAGAATTCCATATGAGCAAATTTCTTAATGTTTGTCTTCCTCAGTTTCCTCAATTGTAAAATGGGGATAATAATAGCACCCACTTTCCAGAATTGTTAAGGACATAATGAGATATTTATAAAGTGCTTGGCCCAGTTCCTGAAACATGGTGGGTGATTAATAAATTCTTATTTCCTTCCAATTTGAATGTACAGAGATGAATTAGGAATAGTACCAAAGAACAATTTGAATAGGAGTAGTGTGTGCAAAAGGGAAGTAATGCATAATAGGGCTGGAAAGATAAATCAGGGCCAGGGTAAAAAACTTTAGATGCTAGAGAAGTTTATCATAAACAGCATCATGAATTTATTAAGTATTTATTATATGCCAGGAACTGTGCTAAATGCTGAATAATATTTAGTCACTGGAATTTATTAAATAGAACAATAACATAATAAGACCTATGCATTAAGAAAATCATTTTGCCAGCTGCAAGGAGGATATATTGGAGTAGGAAAAGACTTAAAAGCAGGGATACTAATTAGGAGGCTATTACAATAACCAAGTCAAAAGTTGATGAGGACTTGAACTCAAGAGAGAAGAAAATGTATATGAGAGATGTTGCTGAAAATTTTATCAACTGCTTAGATATGTGGGATGAAGGAGGGAGAGAAGTTGGGGATGACACTGACATTGCAAACTTGGATGGCTGGAAGAATGTAAGTGTCCTTGTTTATACTAGAAATATTTATGAGGAGTAAGTTTAAGGAAAAAGAAGTCAATTCCATTTAGATTATGTTATAATTGAGTTGTCTACATGGCATCTATTTTGAAATGTTCAATAGACAGTTGGTTATGCAATATTGGAGCTTAGTAAAGAGATTAGGAATGGATAAATTTGGGGGTCATTGGCATATAGAATATAATGAAACTCACATGAATTGATGGCCTATGACAGGGCCATGAGGTACACTCACAGTTAGAAGCATGATATGGATGATAATCCAGCAAAGAAAATTGAGAAGGAATGTTTATAATGGCAGGAGAAGAACCAAGAGAGCCATGTCACAAAAACTTAGAGAGAATAAAATCTACAAGACTAGGGTAGTTAACAATATCAGATGTTTACAGAAGAAAGGGATGGGTCAAGATTACCCAGGACTTTGTGAAACTTCTACAATACAAGACTAGAAAGCTTAGAATATGATTTTGGAGAAGGCAAGGGAGCTTGAATTACAAACAAGAATCGACTACCCAGAAAACTGAACATAATCTTTCAGAGGAAAAGTTGGATATTAAATGAAATAGATGATTTTCAAACTTTCCTGATGAAAAACTCAGCAGTGAACAGAAAATTTGATCTATAATCTGAAATATATAGAAATACACAAATATTTGGTCTACAATATACAAATATACAAAAAAATATGAAACTCAAGAGAAGCATAAAAAGCTAAGCAGGAAAGGAAAAAACCCAACATGTTATTGAGTGAAGTTAAACTGTTTACATCCCTACATAGTAAGTTGGTACTTGTAACTTTTGAGAACTGTATCTGTCTTTGTTAGGATAGTTAAAAGGAGTATATGTTGACAAAGATTGTGGGTATAAGTTGACTTTAATGTGATTATGTAAAAAAGAAATTAAGGAGTTAAAAAAGAATTGTATTGGGAGAAGAGAAAAGGGGAGGTAGAATGGGGTAAATTACATCACATGAAGAGGTATAAATGACATTACAAGAGAGGGAAAAAAGGGAGGGGTGAGCATTGTTTGAATCCTGCTCTTATTAGATTGGCTTAGAGAGGAAATAAAATATACACTTAGTTAGGTATAGGAATTTATCTTACCTTATAGAGAAAGAGGAGGGGAAAGTGAAAAGTCAAGAGTAGGAGGGCAGATTGAAAGAGGCAGTGGTCAGAAGAAAAATACTGGTGAAGAGAAACAGAATGAAAGGAAAGAGAAAGAACAGTATAAATGGGGGGAAGTGGAGTAGAGGAAAACACAATAATTATCATAGTGAATGTGAATAGGATGAACTTACACATAAATTTCTCAATCAAACACCAAATTAGAAATTCTGAAATTCAAAGAAGAGATTAATAAATGAAAGTAAGAAAACTTGAAAAATGAATAATGAGAGTTGCTTTTAAGGAAAAAGTATAATAAAGGTGATAAATCTTTTGTTAATTTGATTAGAAGAAAAGAAAACCAAGTTAACAGTTTCAGAAATGAAAAGAGTGAATTCACCGCCAAGTAAGAGAAAATTAAAGCAATAATTAGGAGCTATTTTGCCTATTTGCCAATAAATCTAACAATCTAAGTGAAATAGATGAAAATTTAAAAACGTAAATTAACCAGATTAACAGAAGTGGAAATAAAATGCTTAAGTAACACCATTTTAGAAAAAATAAATTGAATGAGCCATCAGTGAGCTACCTAAGAAAAAATCTCCAGGGCCAAATGGATTTTTTTTTTGCCTTTTTGCTGAGGCAATTGGGGGTAAGTGGCTTGCCAAGGGTCACACAGCTAGGGAATATTAAGTGTCTGAGATTAGATTTGAACTCAGGTCCTCCTGACTTCAGGGCTGGTGCTCTATCCACTGCGCCACCTAGCTGCCCCAGCCAAATGGATTTACAAGTGAATTCTACCAAACATTTAAAGAACAATTAATTTCAATACTGTTTGGAAAAATAAAGTCCTACCAAGTTCTTTTTTTAACACAATTATGGGGTTGATACCTAAACCTGGCTGAGCCAAAACAGGAAGAAATTTGCAGACCAGTTTCTCTAATGAATATTGATGCAAAACTTTAAAATAAATTGTTAGCAAAGAAATTACTGCAATTTCACCAGGATAATACACTAAGAACACATGGGATTTATACTAGGAAATCAGGGCTTGTTCAATATTAGAAAAACTATTGGAATAATTGAGCATATTGATAAGAAAACTAACAAATCTTAATAAAGTCAGAAAGCCTTTGACAAATTCAACATTAATTCCTATTAAAAAACATTAGAGAGCATAGAAATAAATGGAGATTTCCTTAAAAAAAGTATTATTTATCTAAAACTAGTACCTATCTAAAACCATCAACAAACATTATCCAAAATGGGGACAAGCTAGAAGCTTCCCCAGTATGATCAGGGGTTAAACAAAGTTGTCCATTATTACCACTATTAATAGTATACTAGAAATGATAGCTTTAGCAATTAGAAGAAAAAGAAATTGAAGGAATTAGAAGAGGAAATAAGGAAGCAAAACTATTACTCTTTGCAGATGATATGATATGCTTAGAGAATACTAGAAAATCAATTAAACACTTTGAAATAATTAACAACATTAGTAAAGTTTCAGGATACAAAATAAACCCACACAAATCATCAGTATTTCTATATATTACCAGCAAAACCCAGCAACAAGAGATAGAAAGGAAAATTTCACTTAAAATAAATAGACAATATAAAGAATTGAGGATACTCCAAAATATTTCTTTTAGGTGAAATTATCTTAGCAAAACAAATCTAAAAACTATATGAACACAATTACAAAACATTTTTTACACAAAGAAAACCAGATCTGAATAATTAGAAAAAATAGCAGTTGCTCATGGGTAGACAAAGCTAATGTAATAAAAATGATGACTTTGCCCAAATTAATTTACTTATTCAGTGCCATACCAATCAAATTACCAAAAACTTATTTGATAGAACTTGAAAAAATCATAACAAAAATTCATCTAGAAGAACAAAATATCAAAAATATCAAGGGAGTTAATGAAAAAAAAGTGCAAAGAAAGGTGACCTAGCCTTACCAGATCTAAAGCTAAAGTGGCAATCATCAAAACTCTTTGATACTGGCTAAGAAATAGATTGGTGGATGATTGGAATAGGTTAGGTAAAGAAGACACAGTAGTAAATATACTGTTTGGTAAATTCAAGGACTCCAGCTTTGGGGATAAGAACTCACTCTGACAAAAATTGCTAGGAAAACTGGAAAATAATATGGCAGAATCTAGGTATAGACCAATATTTCTACCAAGATAAGGTCAAAATGGTACATGATTTAGACATAAAAGATGACATCATAAGTAAGTTAGGAGAACAAGTTAGGAGCACAAGTAAACCTATGGAGAAGGGAAGAATTTAGGACTAAAGAAAAGGGAGAATATTATGAAATGAACAAAAATGAATAATTTTGATTACATTAAATTAATTTTTTTTGCATAAACAGGATCAAAGCAACCAATAATAGAAGAAAAACAGAAAACTGGGAAACAATTTTTGCAGTGTTTCTGATCAAGGCCTTATTTCTAAAATATATAAAAAACTGAGTCAAATTTATAAGAATAGAAGTCATTCCCTAATTGATAAATGATCAAAGGATATGGACAGTTCTTAGATGAAGAAATTAAAGCTATCATAAGAAAAAATGCTTTAAATCCCTATTGATTAGAGAAATGCAAATTAAAACAACTCTGAGATACTGCCTTAAATCTATTGGTTTAAGATTGGCTAATATGACAGAAAAGGAAAATGATAAATATTGGAGATGTAGGAAAATTGAGACATGAATTCATTGCGTGGAGTTGTAAACTGATCACACCATTCTGGAGAACAATTTGGAAGTATGCCCAAGGGCTACAAAATTGTGCATACTCTGATTCAGTAATATCAGCAATTTCACAAACAGATCATAAGAAAGGGTAAATGATCTATATGTGCAAAAATATTTATAGTAACTCTTTTTGTGGTGGCAAAAAATTGGAAACTGAAAGGATGCCCATCAACTGGAGAATAGCTAAGCAAATCATGATATATGAATGTAATGGAATACTACTATGGTATAAGGGATGATGAGCAAGAGGAATTCAGAAAAACCTGGAAAGACTTACATGAACTGATGCTGAATGAAATGAGAAGACCCAGGAAAAGCAACATTGTGTGATGATTAGCTATAATAGACATAGCAAAACAATGATTCAGGATAATTCGAGAAGAATCACCATGGAAAATGCTATCTACAACCAGAGAAAGCACTATGGAGTCTGAATGCAGATCAAAGCATACGATTCTCACTTTTTTTCTATCTTGCAGTTTTTCCTTTTAGGCTTCTGATTCTTCTTTCACAACATGACTAATATATTTAACATGATTGCCCATGTATAAATTATATCACATGGCTTGCTGTATGGGGGCGGAGAGAGGGGAGAAAGAGGGAGGGAAAGTAATTTGGAACTCAAAATCTTATAAAAATTGATGCTGATAACTATCTTTATTTTTTTAATTATAGCTTTTTATTTTCAAAATATATACAAGGTTAATTTTCAACATTCACCTCTATAAAACCCTGTGTTCTAATTTTTCCCCCTCACTTCTCACCCCCTCCTCCAGTTGGCAAGGGATCCAATATATGTTAAACATGAAATTCCTCTATAAATATCTTGCTGCACAAGAAAAATCAGATCAAAAAGGAAAAAAATGAGAAAGAAAATAAAATGCAAGAAAACAACAATAAAAAGAGTGAAAATACTATGTTGTGGTCCACATTCAGTTCCCACTGTCCTCTCTCTGGGTTCCTCTTTATCACAAAACCATTGGAATTGGTCTGGATCACCTTATTGCTGATGAGAGCCATGTCCATCAGAACTGATCATCATCTAATCTTGCTGTTGTTATGTATAATAATCTCCTGGTTCTAGTTCATTATACACGGCAACAACAATACTATATGATGATCAATTCTGATGGACATGGCTCTCTTCAACAATGAAATGTTTCAAACCACTTCCAATTGTTCACTGAAGAAAGCCATATACACCCAGAGAGGGGGATGTGAAATGTGGACCACAACATAACATTTTCATGCTCTTTATTGATGTTTGCTTCCATTGTGTTTCCTTTCTCTGATTTTTCTCTCTCATAGATACGATTTTTCTTGCACAACAATAAGTGTGGAAATATGTATACATATATTCGATTTGTCAAGTATTTTAACATAATTAACATGTAGTAGATATCCTGCCATCTAGGGGAGGGGTGGGGAGTTGGAGGAAAAATTTGTAACAGAAAGCTTTGTAAGGGTTAATGTTGAAGAATTACCCATACATATGTTTTGCAAATAAAAAAAAAATAAAAAAATAAAAAAAATAATCTCCTGGTTCTGCTCATTTCCCTTAGCATCAGTTCAAGTAAGTCTCTCCAGGCCTCTCTGAAATCATCCTGCTGATTATTTCTTATAGAACAATAATATTCCATAACATTCACATACCATAATTTATTCAGCCATTCTCCAGTTGATGGGCATCCACTCAGTTTCCAGTTTCTTGCCACTACAAAAAGGGCTGTCACAAATATTTTTGCAGAATATTTGCAGGATCCCTTTCCCACCTTTATGATCTCTTTAGGACAAGCACTGCTGGATCAAAGCGTATGCACAACTTGATAGTCCCTTGAGCATAGTTCCAAATTGTACTCCAGAATGATTGAATCAATTCACAACTCCACCAAGAATATATTAATGTCCCAGTTTTCCCACATCCCCTCCAACATTAGTCATTATCTTTTCCTGTCATTTTAGCTAATCTGAAGTGTGTAGTGGTACTTCAAAGTTGTCTTAATTTCCATTTCTCTGATCAATAATGATTTAGAACACCTTTTCATATGACTAGAAAGTTTTAATTTCTTCATCTGAAAATTGCCTGTTCATATCTTTTGACCATTTGTTGATAACTATCTTTACATGTAATTGATAAAAATAAAATACTATTGATATAAAAATAAAGAAGTCAAGGATGAAGATTGAGAAAAACTATCACATACTTTCCTTGAGGTGGGAAAATACATAATTGTTTTTAGTCAAGCAATATCCTTTGTCCTTCCTTAGGGACTATTGGGGAGTTACAATTGCAAACACTGCTAGGAAAACTGGGAAATAATATGGCAGAATCTAGGTATAGACCAATCTCTCACACTCTATACCAAGATAAGGTTAAAATGGGTACATGATTAGACATAAAGGATAATACCATAAGCAAATTAATAGAGCAAGTAATATTATTGTGTTGAAGCAACTCTGCTAGAGGAGAACATTCAGGATGGCTGGAGGTTTTCCTTATTTATTCCTTATGACTGTTCCTGTATGATACTAGTACAGATCAGGTTTATCTCTATTATGTCCCTATTATCTCTGTTATTTCCCTTGCTGCTCTTCAGGTTCAGTTCCTTCCTGGTTCCTAAGTCTTGACTTAGGAACTTTTTTGTTTGGTTCAAGAGCCTTAGAACTTCTCCCTCCTTTACTATTGTCTCAGTGTACTGCTCTTTGTAGGCTACATGGCTTCCTGGAGGCACTTTACAAAGTTGAAAGCTTTACTCCCAGGAACAAATCAGAATGTCTTTGTATAGTCCTCCTATCTTTCATATTTGGGCCTGTCTATCTCTGCTATGGCTTTTAAAGGTTAATGGTAAGGATGAATAAACTGTGTAAGATTCAGTCATTCTCAACTGAAGTCACTGGATCAAGTAACCAGGGCAAAAGAAATTTAAAACTCATCCAAGAGACACACCATTACTACCAGCCTAATCTACTTTTTATTAGGGAATTAATCCTGGCTTGGAGTTAATCTTGTTAAGAAAATCTCTTGACTCAATAAGGAGATACAAAAGAAATTCAGGAGAAACCTACCATGTTCTTTGTGTTTGCACTCTTTACATCCCCTCCAACTCTCCACTGCTTTCACTTACCTAGAAATGAAACTAGACAAAATTCCTCCACCAAAAATCCATTTTATATTCATAGGGCCTCTTGCCTGCACCTTCAGATGTAACTTTATTCAACAGGGTGT
>JAJPUD010031132.1:2400-12719 GCA_023553655.1 Myrmecobius fasciatus | reverse complement strand
GGTTCAGCCGCTGCTTTGTTTCTTGGAGAAAAAATCCTGAGCAGATCTTGGGCAGCTGCCCCTGGGCCCTGGGCCCGCCTGGACCCCTTCCAGCCCTGTAGTTTGAGGAGGAGGCAGCAGAGGCCCCAGCTGGAGGCCTAGGTTTTTCAGGCCTTCCCCACCTACTCACCCAGGAAGGAAGGAAGGGGCTCTGATGTTCCCGTGAGCCAGGGCATGGAATGTCATGTGGGAGAGGAGTTTGCCGCTCTTCAACAGGATAGAGCTCTAGAGTCTGGGATCCAGGCAGGAGGAGGGTTACCACTGGAAGGCACCTTGGGGATTATCTCGGCCAGTCCCCTTATTTTACAGGTGGGGAAACTGAGGCAGCGACTCGCATAAGTCACAGAAAGCCAGGACCGTAACTCGCCTCTCTGGGCCGTGGCCCAACATCTGTGCTGCTGCTTCCCACGTGTTTTTCTTTTCACAAGTTTCTAGTGTGCGCCCGACCCTCTCGTTTTATAAGTGGGGACATTAAGGCCCAGGCACACATGATGCTTTGGTGGCGCAATCAGAACCAGAACTCAAATTTCCTTACACTTAATACTCTGCCTGCCCCCACCCAGCACCCTCGAGCTAACTGGAGGGGTTAATGATCGTAGGTCCTTTTCTCCAGACCCAGCACCTTGGTTCTTCAGCATGACCTTCTCCCACCTCCACACTTTGCTCAGACTCTCCCTCACCTCTGCTGGAAGCACTAGCTCTCTTCAGGGCTCCCTTAGAATTCCTCACCTAATTCCTCATCTCCTCATGGTTCCCTCTTCTATATCCACCTTTTATATCTGCTTATCTGAGTCTCCCAGTTGAATGGAAACTCTTGGAAGCCACAGACTGCTTTCATTTTTATCCTTGTATCCAGCACTTAGTCCAGTGCCTGGAACACAGCAGGTGCTTAATAAATGCTTGTTGAGTTGAATTTCTTTGAATTTAGGATTCCTCCACCTGCCTCAGGGTGAATGAGAAAGGCTGGAGTTGCCATCAAGGCCTCCTTGATGTTTGTGAGAGACACAGCAGGCAGAAGCTACTGACTTGAGAGGATCTGGGGGACTGTGGGTTTGCCCGGGTTCTCTCCCTGCCTTTCCTCTCTTCCCTGTAATCCCTGGGCCTTCGTGTTCATTTTCTAGCTTTATCTGCATTCATTTTGTCGTTCCTTCATCTGTAGACTAAAGAAGTTGGGCCATGTACTTTCTTTTCTTTCTTTCTTTCTTTCTTTTTTTTTTTTTTGCTGAGGCAATTGGGGTTAAGTGACTTGCCCAGGGTCACACAGCTAGGAAGTGTTAAGTGTTTAAGATCAGATTTGAACTCAGGTCCTCCAGATTTCAGGGCTGGTGCTCTATCCACGGCGCCACCTAGCTGCCCCTGGCCATGTACTTTCTAGGTCCCTTCCAGCGCAGAGTTTCAGAATCTTAAAGTTGGAGGGGGAAGGAGGAGTCCTAGAAATCTTTTCCTCTGCTTCACCTCTGAGAATTGGCTGGAGACCCCCCAGACCTCTAAAAGTATCCCATTCTACCTTTTAACACTTCTGATCATTAGCAAAGCTCTTTCTTTTATTGGAATGAAATCAGCCCACTTGTGGCAAAGTTCTCCCCCTTGGAGTTAGCATAAGGCCCTGGCCTTTGAGATCCTGCTCTTCCAGGAAGCTCCCCCGATCCACTCCGCTCCCAGGGATCCTCCTCCGAGCTCCTTCAGCCTTACCTGCCTCCAGGTCTCCCTCCTGCATTGCCTTTTGTTGTTCTCAGACGGTCATGGGTCAGGAGCCACACTTGGACCTTGGGCTTCTCCAAGGCCAGGCTGCTCTCGTCTGTACCACAGTGTCTGTCACTGCAGACCTGAATGTGATCTGTCCCACAGTCTGGGGCCATCCTCCTTTTCTGTCCTGGAGGTCTTTATACAAAGGCTGGACGCCGCTGGTTCAGGATGGAAGCGAGTGGCTCTCAGGTCGCCTCCAGGCCAGACACACGAGATCCCAGCCAACTCCAATCCTATCTCCAGTGCTTTCCAGCACTGCCCTTTCTTGGAGGGCACATTCTGGAGGGGGCCTCCCCTTCAGGGACAGGACCTCGGGGTCCCATCCACTCTCAGACTCTGTGATTCTGTGACTGTGGAGCCATCCAGGAATGCTTCCTGAAGGAGCGAGGCCTTGATGGTTGGATAGGATTTAGAGAAGGGGTGATAGGGCATTCCAGGAGAAGGAAATGTGGGGGACAAAGGCATGAGCCAGGCAGGAACGAGGCTTGTGTCCGAATGGAAGGATGGGCCCATCCAGGACAGGATGGAACAGAAGAGCTCCACAAAGGATGGAGCTGGGAAAGGGCCTTGAATTCCTGGGCACGGCAGAAGCTGGCAAACTGCCGGGGGGGTGCTGCTGCTTTCCTGGGGGCACCCCGGCCCAGAAGTCAGGATCTGAGGGCTCCTCGAGAGCCCCCTTTGGAGGATGCTAGCAGGTGAGCCAGGCCGTGGTGCTGAGGAACGGGGTGCGGAGGCGTTTTTTATCATTTGTTGTGCCTTCAGCCTGTGGTTTGCTCCCTGACTCTGGGCTATGACTCACTTCTCACCACTCTCCCTCTGGGTGAGGAGAGCATGTCGGGCCTTGCGGATGCAAGTGCTTGGGACAGGGAGGGTGACTGAATACTGGGAGAGACCCATGATTGTTTCCTGGATCCTGGGCCAAGCAGCTGCCAGGCTCCGGAGGGCTGGTGTGCAAGGCTGCCTGGAAGCACAAGGACCAGCTGCTGACCATCTCTATCCCCCGTGGCACCCTCAGAGCGGAGGATCCCCCAGGTCTCTGAGCAGAGCCTGTTAGGGATGAGGTAGAAGGCCTTTTGTGAGGTACAGGCCAGACTAGATGGATTGGGGGACTCCCGGCCACTAAAGTGCCCTCCGGATTACCTCAAGGTGTATATATTGTGTGTTGACTTATACATGATGTTTCCCCTGATGGAATATAAGTTCCCTGAGGGAAGCAGTTATTTGGGTTGGCCTTTGTATTCCCAACTCAGCGGTGACACATAGTAGGAGCTTCATAAGTTCTAGAAGTTGCCTTTCTATCATTTTAGAGATTGGGAAAGAGAGATTAGGGCAAGGAAAGTAAGTAATAGTCAGTCCCAAAACTCAGGCGAGACAGCCTGCCCTGATTTCCCTCTCTTAAACACACACACACACAACATACAGAACAGATTAGGAACAGGCATGTGGAGGGGAGTGGTGATCCAGCAGCACTTCCCGGTACAGGTGGGGCTAAAACAGCCCCTAAGGGAAGGAAGGAAACTTATGCTGAAGAGAGTTTGGGAGGCACAGCCTTGGCTTCAGCCAGCAAAAATCGTGTGCCCATTTTACAAGCCTTGTCCGAGATTCCCCATAGAAAACTGCTGCTTTAGGAGGTCATGCTGTAAGCGAGGGATGCAGCCCCCACTGAAGAAATTAGGAGACTGGATGGCTTGGCCATACCAATGAGAATGATATTTAGTAATGATTTAAAAGCACTATTTCAGAGAAACTTAGTAAGACAAGATTTGAAATAATATAAAGTAAGCAAAACTGGAAGAGTGAATTATACAATAATAACAATATTGTAAGAAAAAGAACTTCAAAAGACCAATTCAGTAACCAAAATTCATTTGTCAGCAGTGAAAAGGGTGATTTTTGTTTGCTTTTTAAAAAATCAATTTAGAAACAATATTAAGATTTTTTAAAAAATTAATGGTAGTGGGATAGTTTCGTGCCCTCCTGCCTTGCCCACTGGCCCTTCTTGGCACACCACTGGCTGTGGTTGGGAGAATCAGGGACTGGGACTGGAACAGATGTTGGCTTGAATGAGCCCAAGGGAAGCAGTGAGGACCCCAAGTGGGCTACGCCGTCCTTCCAGGTGCCTTTCCCTTCCTTCAGAGGGTCATACATCAGATGTGCCAGCCGATCCATTCAGAGAGAGACAGGGGTTCCTTGCCAAAAGAGTCCTTTCCTCTTCCTTTCCTCTCCCGCTTCCCTGAGATAGCTGCGTCTCCTCCCCCACCTTTGATTTATTATGATTCTCTTGATAAATTGAGATCTACTCAGAGCTGGACCCGCAGTTATTCAACCTTAGAGACTTACTAGCTGTGTGCTAGCTGTGGTTATTATTTAAGCCGTCTAACAGCTCTAGAGCCGGCCTTCGCTGGGCCCTCCTCCTCTTCCAATTTAACCAGAATTTTTCCCCTCAATCTTAAGTAGCAGAATGATGGAGTGCAGGGCTTTGAGTCAGGAAATCTTACTTCAAATACAGTGTCAGACACTTCCTAGCTGTGTGATCCTGGGCTAGTCATTCAATGCTATTTGCCTCAGTTTCCTTCCCTGTAAAATGGGGACTAAAGGTTTTTGTGAAAATCAAATGAAATTAGTAATAGTGACTGGCACATAGTAAATACTATATAAATATTAGTTGTCATTATTAATTTGGGGGGGGGGAACTGATTTTTTTTATTTTTCACTGAGGCAGTTGGGGTTAAGTGGCTTGCCCAGGGTCACACAGCTAGGAAGTGTTAAGTGTCTGAGGTCAGATTTGAACTCGGGTCCCCCTGACTTCAGGGCTGATGCTCTCTCCATTGCACCCCCTAACTGCCCTGGGGGGACTGATTTCAAATAAGAGTTTCTTAGGCAATGTGGTGTGATGGAAAGAAAGCTGCTCAGGAACCCTGAATTTAAATCCCGCCTCTGGCCCTTCCTCTGCCTGTACCAGTCGTTCAGTCCCCTCCTCTGAGCTTCCATTTCCTCATCCACAAAATGGAAAAAAATAGTATGTCCGTTGCTCGTCTCCTGTGGTTATAGGAAACCTCTGCTTGAATCTGTTAAAGCACCAGAGGAATGGGGCTGTCTTTGATGATGATGATGATGGTGGTGGTGTTGATAATGATGATGATGAAGGTGATGAAGATTCATACGTGCCCCTGGGGATGGCCATGAACCATTGGGTGGGCGGGCAGGCTAGAGTAACGGTTGCCAGCTCAGTATATTGATTACAGGGCAGAGCCCGTGACACAGGTTTGCAGGGAGATTTCCAGCCTCTCTCCTGCCCATTTTTGGTCTCAATTGAGTTGTAATTTTTTTTTTTTTGGTAATAGTTCACTTGGCCTTAATGTTTCCATTACAATTGATTCTCTATTACAAGCAGATTCTTTGGATAATGACCTCAAGATTGTTCCTGCAATAGCAGGAAGCATTATGCTAAAATTCTGTGCATGGAACGTTTGTTTCTCTGGATTCATAGAATGGACAAAGCCCAACAGGCTGAAAGGATCCTTAGTCCTTATAATTTACAGTCATAGAACCGAGAGCTAAAAAGGACCTCGCTTACATGACTAGTAAAGAAAGAGAAGGTCCAGATTGCAGCTTTTGGAATCCTGGCTCACAGGAGGTGCTTAATATTGATTGATTGATTGATTGATTGATTGGGATTCAAACCTTGCTCCAAATTCAGGCCTCTCTCCATAACTACCTGAGTACCCAGAGAGAGAAAGGGATTTCTCCCAGAGTCAACCGGTAAGTCAGGAGGAATCTGGGGCTAGAGTCTAGCCCGCTGACTCCTAATCCAAGACTTATTCCATTATTTTACACTTCAACCCTTCTGATATAATCAAGGCCCACAGCCCTACATGTGCACCCAGAATCCACCATCCTACACATTCAGAGATGGTCTCCTTCCCTTTGGTTCAGACCATACCTATATATTACGTTCATTTTGGGGGACCCTTCTAGGAAGGATTTGGATCTCCGGAGGGAGCACATCCATAGAACAGCACAGGCAGGATGGGGAAGAACTACCTAGAGATGCTTTGTTGTGGAAGAAAAGTGATGACTGATTGGGACATGATCACAGGGTACTCTTTGAAGGTTTGTCATAAAAGGGATTATCTGCCTGGCCTCCGAAAGTTAGAATGAGGGGCACTTTAGGAATCTTGCAGAGAATCCAACTTCAACAGGAACAGAGAAACATCTCCTAACAATGACAGCGATCCAAAATCAAAATGATATGCCCTGGGAGGGAGGGAGTTCCATCCCAGAAAGTGTTACCGCTGCTCAGGAATCAGAAAGATATGATTCCCAGTCCGGTATCAGTTCAGACTATAATGCCCTCTGAATAATGCCCCCTTGTGCCGCAGTTCATTCAGTCCCAGAAGGAATAATAGCCAGCCTTTCTAGAGTGCTTTATAGTTTACAGAGATTTTTCTGCATGTGAGCTTACTGTAGGAAGTAGTAGTGTAGACATGAGTGTCCCAGTTTTACAGAGAAGGAAAACAAGGCACAAGCGTTATGAGGGACTTGCACAAGCCCCAGACACCATAGTAGAGTAGCTGTTCTGACATTTTCATGATATAACCAATGGCAACTGTTACTCTTAAAGTGACTCCCAAGTCTTCAAGACATTATATTCCCATCTCCCCATTATCTTGAGTTCTTCAGTGTTATAAAAGCTCAGTATGAACTGAGGTAATTGGGAAGAAAGCCCCCCTCGGGGAGCATAAATGGCATGCTGGAGAAACAGAGATAGAAGGACATTTCAGACCGTAATAGTAATTAATAAAAATAATAAAATTATATAGCATTTCAAGGTTTGAAAAACTCTCTATTTAACTTGATTCTCACAATAAGCTTAGGTGGTCAGTGCTACTAGAACAAAAGAGCTCCAAAAAGGATGTAGCAGTCCAGCTGGGGAAAGGGCCTTGAATTCCTGGGCAGTTAAGTGACAGGGCATAGGGTCACACAGAATGTACCAGAGGTCACATCTGAAACCAGAGTTGTCTCCAGGTAGTGGGGGCTGACCGTCAGGGAGCCCAGGCAGAGAATGGAAAGGTAAGGTAAGGGATGAGTTTGTAACCTACGGCCTTCAGTCATTGTCACCACCAAGCATTTCCTGAGCCTCGGCTATTGTCCAGATCCTTGGCTAGGCCCAGAGCTCCAGGTAGGGTGCCTGCCCTGTATGTGTAGCAAAGGGTCGGTACTCGAGGCCATCCTTCTCAGCTAGCTTTGTGACCCTACAGGGTGTGAGCTTCCTCTCCCCCTCTCTCCTCCTCCTCCATCTCCTTCTGTCTCTCTATGTGTGTGTGTTTCTCTCTCTCTCTCTTTCTCTCTCTCTTTCTCTCTCTCTCTCCCTCCCTCCCTACCTCCCTCCCTCTCTTCTCTCTCTTTCTGTCTCTCTCTTTCCTCTGCCTTCCCCTCCTTCCCTCCCTCTTCCCCCCTCTATCTCACCTGTCTTTCTCTCCATATCTCCTTCTATTTCTTGTCTCCTTCTCCCCCTGATTTTTATGTGAAATTCCTAGGCCCCGAGAGGTCCACAGGGGATGGATGGGAAAGAGCCAAACCAGGTTCTCCTGGAGGAATGACCACGATGGGACCTAGGAACCGCCAGCTGCAGATATGAGTTGGGAGCCCCTGGCTCCTGTGGCAGCTCTGTTGTGTCCCAGCTGCTCACTCTTGGCAGTGAGGATGCCCATGTTAGCCAGCCCGTGAAGCTGCTGGGAGAAGAGGGAGATTCCTAGCTCTAGGATGGGAGGACCATCCCTCAGCCTTAATGGCTCCTCTCTGCTGATTATCTCCAATTTATCCCGAGACAGCTTTTTTCCTGTTGTCTTCCCCCATTTAACATTAGGAGCTCCTTGCAGGCAGGGACTCTTTGTATTCCTCGAGGTTAGCACAGTGCCTGGCACACACAGTAGGCGCTTAATGAATGTTGACTTGATTTGACCTGGGGTTGCTGCACACAGTAGGGCTAGGGGAGGGGGGCAGTATGCCCTTCCTCCTAGGGCTGTTATAAGGCTCAAACAAGATACTCTGCAAGTGCTTATAAGTCAGAAAGAACTATACAGAATCGCTTTAAATATGTTTCCTGAGAGCACCTCTGGCTTTCCTCGTGACACGTTCTCAGATGGCAACATGTTCTTCTCTTCGCACCATTGCCAGAAATCCTATTTCCAGGGTGGTGGGGGAGGAAGCACCGAGGCTGTGACTCCCGGGAATTGGGCACTTCTAGGATGGCTCAGGAAAGATGAAAACCAGCTAAGCCCCGAGCTCCCTCAAGTGTAGAACAAAGCCGGAGGAGATTAGGCCTGGCCCACTCTGTGGGGGAGAGGCGACTGGGGGGCAGAAGGATGGAGCTGCCAGGTGCTTGCCGGGGCGTGGAGTGGGTGTGCCCCTGTGTGCCTGCTGAGCTGTGTGGCCACTCGCAGGTCTCATGGACGATGGGCATTCACAGCACCTTAAACAGTATCTTTCTATCAGAAGTGTTAGGCCAGGGGCCCAGGGGAAGGGCAACTCTGGCTGGCACCTTGTACCCTCTGTGCCAGGCCTAGCAAGGGAATAAAACTGGGCTGAGAAAAAGGGAAGCTGGGAGAGAGAGGGCACTCCCCTTCAGACCAGCTCCCAGAGAACCTGCCCCATGCATCCTTTGCTCAGTAGGAGTAATGATAGTAGAGATAAGGAGAAAGTCTTTGGGGAGGTATAATTTTTACATAGCCAAGAGGTATGATGGTATTGTAAGGGCCCAAGGGCTCTGTCTGCGGGATACCTTTCCCCACCCCCCAGATGCTAACACTATTCCCTCTCCGATTATCTTCCTATACCCTCTGTGTCGCTTGTTTGTAGCTAGGCATTTGCATGTTATCTCCCCAGAAGATGATGAGCTCTTTGAGGGCAGCGACTGTCTTTGCCTTTCTTTGTGTCCCCAGCACATAGCATAGCCCTTGGCACACAATAGGTGCTTAATATATGCTTATGAACTCACTGCTCCTTGGAAGAGGTTTGGGTGCAGAAGGGAGGGGTTTCACCAGCAGCTCCCTTTTCTCATGACCAGACAGAAGAAGAGCACAGGACTTGATGGAGGGGATCTTGAGGATCACAGGGGATCCCTCCCTTCATTTGATGGATGAGCAAACCGAAGCTAAGAGGGATGGAGGGCTTGTTTATGATCTCCCATAAATGGTGCCCAGGTTCGACCTGCTTCCTTTACCTTCAGATCTAATGCTCTTTTTTTGTGCCTAGTTCCCTTCTCCGATCCTTTGCCTTTACCTGGGGAGACTGTAGTCCCAAGCAGGGAAGATTTTTACCCAAGATCACATATCCCATCAAGTCGAAAAGTGGTTCCTCTGAGCTCTTAGAAAGATTTCCTTGATGTTCCACATACTTTGTTGAGCCCTGGGCCTCTTCATAAGTACTTGGGGAGGAGCTGACTTTTGGTCCCCAATAATCTTTAGAACTTCTGGCTCCCCTCTCCAGTGGTACCCCTTTATTGACTGTCCTTCTGGCTAATCTTGGGGACTGGGGGTTCCCCTTTACCAGTCCTTTTGATCCCCAATAATCTTTGAGACCAGTGGCACCCCTCTGTTAGTGGCTAATCTTTGGGACCAGTGTTGCTCCTCTCTTGGTGCTTGTGCCCTTCAGTAATCTTTGGGACAAGGGAGACCTCTTTATTAACCAGGTGGCTTAGTGCATAGAGCTCTGGGCCTGCAGTTTGGAAGAGCTGAGTTCAAATGACCGCAGATACTCACTAGCTGTGTGATTGTTTGCCTTAATCTACTAGAGAAGGAAATGGCAGACCGTTCCAATATCTTTCCCAAGAAAACCCCATACAGGGTCACAAAGAGTGTGACATGACAGACTAACCAAACAACAAATCTGGCTAATCTTGGGGACTAGTGTCTCTCCTCCCCCGGTTCTGACCTTCATTAGTCTTGGGGATTCTCCTACCCAGGTCCTTGCAGGCCAGCTCAGGGTATCTCTGCCTCCCATACCTTCCATGGGTGAGGATGGTGTCTACATCAGAGCTGTAAAAGCCTATTCCCAGCCTCATTTACTCCAAAAGTGATTTCCTTTGTACTCAATGGACCTTGAGTCATTCCGAGCATCATGGCTAAGTGCTGGAACATTTTGGTAGCTGGTTGGGCCCTAGGGAGCCTTGGTTTCCATCTGAGTTAAGGCATAGCATCCTGAAGATCAGAAACTTGGAGAAGCCCAGGCTAGACAAAAGGAGACCTGAGTTCCAGTCCTGGCTCTGCCACTGACTGCTGTCTTGAGTGAGTTAGCTCTTACTCCTCCCTGTACCTCATTTCCTCATCTGTAAAATGTAAAATGGATACTTTCCCATCTCCAGACAATTAGCCTTTCCCGAGAAATGCTGTGCAGCTATTCTTCCTTTGAGACAAAGAGCCTAGCTTCTAGCCAGCATGGGCTCTCCTGGGGCAGAGAAGCAGAAGGGGATATTGGGGAGGGCACTGACCCTCGTCTGATTTCCCCGGGCCCTTCCCTGGACCTGCATTAAT
>JAJPUD010031131.1:0-12719 GCA_023553655.1 Myrmecobius fasciatus | reverse complement strand
GGGGGGGGAAGGGAGAAAGGGGAAAGGAAAGGGGAAAATATAACGGGTAAATAAGATGGCAGGAAATAAAGAATTAGTTATTCTAACTGTGAATGTGAATGGGATGAACTCTCCCATAAAGCAGAAGCGGATATCAGATTAGATTAAAAATCAGAATCCCACAATATGTTGTCTACAAGAAACACATCTAAAACATACTGACACATATAGTATGAAGGTAAAAGCCTGGAACAGAACCTATTATGCTTCAGGTGAACAAAAAAAAAAAAAAAGCAGGGGTAGCAATCCTTATCTCAGATCAAGTAAAAGCTAAGATAGATCTAATCAAAAGAGATAAGGAAGGAAACTATATTTTATTAAAGGGTACCATGGATAATGTAGCAATATCTATACTAAATATATACGCACCAAGTGCAATAGCATCCAAATTCCTAGGGGAGAAATTAAGAGAGATGCAAGAAAAAAAAGACAGCCAAACTATACTAGTGGGGGATCTCAACCTTGCTCTCTAAGAATTAGATAAATCAAACCACAAAATAAACAAGAAAGAAACTAGGGAGATAAACCAATTGTTAGAAAAGAGGTATGACAGATTTATGGAGAAAGTTGAATGGAGACAGTAGGAAGTTTACTTTTTTCTCAGCAGTCCATGGAACCTATACAAAAATTGACCATGTGTTAAGGCATAAAAACCTCAAAATCAAATGCAGAAAGGCAGAAATAGTAAATGCATCTTTTTCAGATCATGATGCAATAAAAATTATATGCAATATAAGGCCAGGAGAAAATAAACCAAAAGTTACACAATCAATAATTTCATCCAGGAGAATGACAATATGGAGACAACATACCAAAATTTGTGGGATACGGCCAAAACGGTTATAAGGGGCAATTTTATATTTCTAGATGCTTACTTGCATAAAATAGAGAAAGAAAACATCAACAAATTGTGTTTATCATTAAAAAAACTAGAAAAAGAACAAAGTAAAAACCCTCAATTAAATACCAAATTGGAAATTCTAAAAATAAAATGAGAAATTAATAAAATTGAAAATGAGAAAACCATTGAATTAATAAATAAAACTAAGAGATTGTTCTATGAAAAAACCCAACAAAATAGATAAGCCTTTAGTTAATTTCATAAGAAAAAGGAAAGAGGAAAATCAAATTGTTAGTCTGAGGAATGATAAGGGAGAACTTTCCTCCAATGAAGAGGAAATTAGAGCAATAATTAGGAGTTACTTTGCCCAACTTTATGCCAGTAAGTTTGATAATCTAAATGAAATGGAGGAATATCTATAAAAATATAGATTGCCCAGGTTAACAGAAGAGGAAATAAATTACTTAAATAGTCCCATTTAAGAAAAAGAAGTAGAATAAGTCATTAAACAACTCCCTAAGAAAAAATTCCCAGGACCAGATGCATTTACATGTGAATTCTACCAAACATTTAAAGAACAATTAACTCCAATATTATATAAACTATTCAAAAAAAATAGGGAATGAAGGACTCCTACCAAAAACGTTTTATGATACAGACATGGTACTGATACCTAAGCCAGGTAAAACAAAAACAGAGAAAGAACATTATAGACCAATTTCCTTAATGAATATTGATGCAAAAATCTTAAATAAAATATAAGCAAAGAGATTACAGAAAATCATTCCCAGAATAATACACCATGACCAAGTAGGATTTATACCAGGAATGCAGGGATGGTTCAATATTAGGAAAACTATTAACATAATTGACTATATTAATAAGTAAATTAACAAAAAACATATGATAATCTCAATAGATGCAGAAAAAGCATTTGATAAAATCCAACATCCATTCCTATTAAAAACATTAGAGAGTATAGGAATTAATGGTAAAGTAAAGGAATTTCCTTAAAATAGTCAGTAGTATCTATTTAAAACCATCAGCTAGCATCATATGTAATGGTGATAAACTGGAACCATTCCCAATAAGATCAGGGGTGAAACAAGGTTGCCCACTATCACCCTTACTATTCAATATTGTATTAGAAATGCTAGCCTTGGCAATAAGACAAGAAAAAAAGATTAAAGGAATTAGAGTAGGTCATGAGGAAACCAAATTATCCCTCTTTGCAGATGATATGATGGTCTACTTAGAGAACCCTAGAGAATCAACTAAAAAAACTTTTAAAATTAATCCACAACTTTAGCAAGGTTACAGGATATAAAATAAATCCACATAAATCATCAGCATTTTTATACATCACCAACAAAATGCAACAGCAAGAGATACAAAGAGAAATTCCATTCAAAATAACTATCGATAGGATAAAATATTTGGGAATATATCTGCCAAGGGAAAGTCAGGATCTATATGAGCAAAACTACAAAACACTCTCCACACAAATAAAGTCAGATCTAAACAATTGGAAAAACATCAAGTGCTCTTGTATAGGTTGAGCGAATATAATAAAGATGGCAATACTACCTAACCTAATCTATCTATTTAGTGCTATACCAATCAAACTCCCAAGAGATTATTTAACTGAACTAGAAAAAATAACAACAGAATTCATCTGGAAAAACAAAAGGTCAAGAATTTCAAGGGAATTAATGAAAAAAATGCAAATGAGGGTGGTCTAGCTACACCAGATCTAAAACTATATTATAAAGCAGTGGTCACCAAAACCATTTGGTACTGGATAAGAAATAGAGTAGTGGATCAGTGGAATAGGTTAGGTTCACATAACAAAATACTCAATGACAATTGTAATCTAGTGTTTGATAAACCCAAAGACCCCAGTTTTTGGGATAAAAACTCACTATTTGACAAAAACTGCTGGGATAATTGGAAACTAGTCTGGAAGAAATTAGGCATTGACCCACACCGAACACCATATACTAAGATAAGGTCAAAATGGATTCATGATCTAGGCATAAAGAATGATATTATAAATAAATTAGAACAATGTAGGATGGTTTACCTCTCAGACCTGTGGAAGGGGAAGGAATTTGTGACCAAAGAAGAACTAGAGGTCATCATTAATCACAAAATAGATAAGTTTGACTATATCAAGTTGAAAAGTTTTTCTACAAACAAAATGAATGCAGACAAGATTAGAAGGGTAGCAGCAAACTGGGAAAATATTTTTACATGCAAATGTTCTGATAAAGGCCTCATTTCTAAAAAATATCGAGAATTGACTCAAATATATAAGAGTTCAAGCCATTCTCCAATGGATAAATGGTCAAAAGATATGAACAGACAATTTTCAGACGAAGAAATTGAAACTATTTCCAGTCACATGAAAAGATGCTCCAAGTCACTATTAATCAGAGAAATGCAAATTAAGACAACTCTGAGATACCACTACACACCTATCAGATTGGCTAAAATGACAGGAAAAGATAATGATGAATGTTGGAGGGGATGCGGGAAAACTGGGACACTGATACCTTGTTGGTGGAACTGTGAACGGATCCAACCATTCTGGGGAGCAATTTGGAGCTATGCTCAAAAAGTTATCAAACTGTGCATACCCTTTGACCCAGTAGTGTTTCTACTGGGCCTATATCCCAAAGAGATTTTAAAGGAGGGAAAGGGACCCACGTGTGAAAAAATGTTTGTGGCAGCCCTTTTTGTAGTGGCAAGAAACTGGAAATTGAAAGGATGCCCATCAATTGGAGAATGGCTGAATAAATTATGGTATATGAATGTTATGGAATATTATTGTTCTGTAAGAAACGACCAACCGGAGGATTTCCGAGAGGCCTGGAGAGACGTGCATGAACTGATGCTGAGTGAAATCAGCAGAACCAGAAGAACATTATACACAGCAACAAGACTATACGATGATCAATTTTGATGGACATGGTTCTCTTCAACATTGATGTGATTCAAACCAGTTGTTCAGCGATGAAGATAGTCATATACATCCAGAGAGAGGCCTGTGGAAACTGACTGTGAACCACAACACAGCATTTTAACGCTTTCTGTTAATATTTCCATGCATTTTGTTTTCCTTCTTAGGTTGTTTTTTCTTCTTCTCTTTCTAGATCTGATGTTTCTTGTTCAGTAAGATAACTGTATAGATATGTGTACATGTATTTTATTTGTCATATAATTTATCCTATTTAGCATGCATTAGATTACCTGTCATCTAGGGGTGGGGGTAGGGAGAAGGAGGGGAAAAGCTTGGGAGAAAAAAAAGTTTTTGCAAAGGTCAATGTTGAAAAATCACTCCTATGTTTTCTAAATAAAAAGCTTTATATATATAAAAAAAGAGTTTGTTACTGACCAGAAAATCATGGAAGAAGACATACCCTAAATAACTTACGTGCTACATGGATGTGGGAGAAAATATGGATGTAACCAACAATAAAGTGATTTTATTGTATTCAGCTCCATCTTGTTCTATGGATGCTACTTGTCCTAACCTACTGTAAAACATGAGGTTTATATAATTACCAATATTGAAATAGCTCATCTCCATGTTTAAAAATTCCTCAAAAATACAATACGAACTGAATCCAGATCTTCTAGCCTGTGTTTTTGCCACTAAGATTTGTTTGTTATAGAGGTTACAATTTTACCCATTATTATCTTTGATTAGCCCATTAAGGAAGGCCCTGATGTGCCTAAAGGTCACTGGGTCTAAATGATTTTGTTTCTTTTCCTTTTTCTCACACTGAGATCAGAAGACTTGAAGTTATACTCCCCAGGCACCACATGTCTCAAGTGTCTACTAAATATATCCTGAGAATATGAATATGAAAAAGACAAAGAGAAAGAGTCCCTTCCATAAGGTATAGCCTCTAGGGGAAATACAGTGGTCATCCTGAGGTCCCGTGACCTCAGAGTACTTTGGTTCCAACCCTCTGTTCTAAAGTCTTCCGGCCTTAGGATGCTCCTTCACACATTGCTGACTGTCAGATAGGCAATCTGTTGGTCAGCCATAACCAGGATCCTGACACAATAGTGAAGAGAGCGCCCCTCAAACCTATCTGTCAGATCTGCACTGACTGTCCTATAAATCCATCTCCTTGCTTTTGGTTATTTGCCAAATTCATTTGGACCTTAGCATGCTCCAATTGGCATTACAATTACAGTAAACTTTGACCCTTGACTTGGAGATCACTTCAAACCTGCAAATTCTTTTGAGAAACCCCTGACACCAGTCTCTGACCCCAAATTTTTGGGGTCCCATCCCAACCCCAACATTTGGTGACCCAAAATGGGGAGAGTCTGTCCTCCCCTGGCTGGATTTCCTTGTCAAGGTAAGCCCTCTATTTTTTTCCTTGTTGAGTTGAACTGATTATAGGAAGAGTTCATATATATGATATTTTGGGTACAGAACGACATCATACCCTCCTTAGGTGGGCAAGGGAGTGCAGTTGAGGTTGTCAAAAGCAAAATATACTCTTAAAGAATGGACAGAAAGAAAAGGAAAAGGAAGAGAATAAAATGGAAGGAAATACATAGCAATTTTTTTTCATACCAATCTTAATTATGTGTTAGAATGGGATGAACTCATAAAATGAAAGTAGAATGCAGAATGAATTAGAAACTAGAATCAAACCCTAAGTTGTTTTTACAAAATAACATGCTTAGGACAGAAAGATATACACAGAATTAAAATAAGGGACTGGAGCATAACTAATTATGCTCCAGCCAAAGTAAAAAGGGCAGGGGTATCAGTCATGATCTCCAAAAAGACAAAAGCAAAATAGACCTAAATGAAAGAGATTTTGAAAGAAAAAATGACATTTTGCTAAAAATGATCACAAACAGTCGCAAATCATTCCAGTATCTAAAGTCTGGCATGAATGAAATAACTGAACAACAACAACAAAAGGCACAGACAAGGAAGCAGATATATATTCACCAAATGATATAGCATTTAAATTCTTAAAGAAATAAACAAATTACAGAAGAAAACTGACAGTAAAATTATAATGGTGAGGGGTCTCAATGAACTCTCCAAATAAATCTCACCATGGAATTATGGAAAAGTTAGATAAAGCAGAACTGTGTAGAAAACTGATTGGAAACAGAAAGCTGTGTGTGGAACCTTCAAAAAAAAACTGACCAGGCAATTACAATAGACTTCACATGGAAAGTGTCATCCACAACCAGAGGATTATGGAGACTGAATATGGATTACAGCATAGGATTTTCATCTGTGTTGTCCATTTTTTTTTCTTTCTCATTTTTCCCCTTTGGATCTGATTTGTCTTGCACAGTATGATAAATGTGGAAATAGGTTTGGAAGAGTTGCATGTATTCAACCTGTATTGGATTACTTGCTGTTTAGGAAAGGGGGGAGAATGGGAAGGATGGGGAATAATTTGAAACACAAGATTTTGCAAGGATAAATGCTGACAACCACCTTTGCATGTACTTTGGAAAATAAAAACCTATTATTACCAAAAATTGACCATGTATGAGCCATAAAAATCTCACAAACTGCATAAAAATAAGACAGATGATTTTCTGACCATAAACAATAAAAATAATAATAAAGGATCTCTGAAACAAATATTTAAAATTAAATAGAAATGAAATAACAATCCTAATGAATGATGGGTGTCAAATAACAAATCTTAGAAACAATAATAACTTGCATTAAGGCAATTGCTTGGGGGCAGAGCCAAGATGGCAGAGTGAAAACGAGACTCTCTGTGTTTTCTGTTGACCTTCTCTCAAATCAGCAGTAAAATAAGGCTCTGAACTGATCTTCAAGTCAACGAATCCAGATATATTTGGACACCGCTTGCAGTTATGTCTGAAAAACTTCATATCAGGTCTGTTTAACTTGGGCAGAAGGGTAAACAGTTTACTTGGTGCAGTCCAGAAGTGAGGGTGGGACCCAGCTCATTGTGGCAGAAACTCCAAACTCCAAACACCTGGAGTGTATCTGAGACACTTGGGACACTGCCCTGATTGGGGGCAGGTATTCCGGCAGATTTGCCTTTTTAAGAAGTAATTTGGGCATAGTCCTAGCCCCCATTGCCCCAGCACCTTAAGTAGATTAGCGAAATTGCCCCAGGGCAAACTACTGCAGCTTCCGTTTCTCTAGCCTTAAACAGACCTCCACACTGTCTAAAAAAATTGAAAAAGCAAAAGAGAGTTCTCACCATAGACAGCTTCTATAGAGAGAAAAGAAGGACAGACCCCAGATCCTGAGCTTTCTTTAGACAAACAAATCCAGAGGAAGTCATCAAGGACCATAACTGGTTCCCTTTTCAAAAGGCCTTTCTGGAAGATTGCATAAAGAATCTCAAAAGAGAGCTGGAGGATAAATGGGAAAATAAACTGAAGTCAGTGCAAGAAGGATACAATATCTTGCAAGTAGGATATAATGCCCTGCAAAACAGATATGAAAAAGATAACAATTTATTGAAAAACAAAATTGGTAAAGTGGAAAGAAGTGCAATGAACAAATTGGCCAGTTACAAAAGGAGCTTAAAAAGGTACCTAAAGAAAACAACACTTTAAAAAGAAGAATTGGACAAATGCAAGTGAATGACTCAATAAGACTTCAAGAATCAGTCAAAGACAAAGAAAAAAAATAAAAATAGAAGAAAATATGAAATATCTCCCAGGAAAAACAACTGACTTGGAAAATAGATCTAGGAGAGACAATCTAAAGATTATTGGACTTCATGAAAGACATGATGAAAAAAAGAATCTAAACACTATCTTCCAGGAAATCCTGAAAGAAAAGTGCCCTGAGGGGTAGCAATCTTTATCTCAGATCAAGTAAAAGCCAAGATAGATCTAATCAAAAGTGATAAAGACGGAAAGTATATTATATTAAAGGGTGCCATAGATAATGTACCAATAACAATACTAAATATATACACACCAAGTGCAATAGCATCCAAATTCCTAGGGGAGAAATTAACAGAGATGCAAGAAGAAATAGAAAGCCAAACTATACTAGTGGGGGATGTCAACCTTGATCTCTCAGAATTAGTTAAATCAAACCACAAAATAAATAAGAAAGAAACTAGGGAAGTAAACCAATTGTTAGAAAAGTAAAGTATGATAGATCTGTGGAGAAAATTGAATGGAGGCAGTAGGGAGTAATTTATTTTTTCAGCAGTCCATGGAACTTATACAAAAAGTGACCATGTATTAGGGCATAAAAACCTCAAAATCAGATGCAGAAAGGAAGAAGTAGTAAATGCATCTTTTTCAGATCACGATGCAATAAAAATCACATGCAAGACCAGGAGAAATCAGGCCAAAAGTTAATAGGAAATTAAATAACCTAATCCTGAAAAATGAATGGGTGAAAGAGCAAATCATAGACACAATCAATAATTTCATCCAGGAGAACCTCAATAATGAGACAACATACCAAAATTTGTGGGATACGGCCAAACCGGTTATAAGGGGCAATTTTATATCTCTAGATGATTACTTGCATAAAATAGAGAAAGAAAAGATCAACGAATTGGGTTTATCATTGAAAAAAACTAGAAAAAGAACAAATTAAAAACCCTCAATTAAATACCAAATTAAAAATTCTAAAAATAAAAGGGGAAATTAATATAATTGAAAATAAGAAAACTATTGAATCAATAAATAAATCTAAGAGTTGGTTTTATGCAAAAGCAACAAAATAGATAAGCCTTTAGTTAATTTAATAAGAAAAAGGAAAGAGGAAATTGAAATTGTTAGTCTCAAGAATGATAAGGGAGAAGTTTCCTCCAATGCACAGGAAATTAGAGTAATAATTAGGAGTTACTTTCCCCAACTTTATGCCAGTAAGTTTGATAATCTAAAAGAAATGGAAGAATATCTACAAAAATATAGATTGCCCAGGTTAATAGAAGAGGAAATAAATTATTTAAATAGCCCCATATTAGAAAAAGAAATAGAACAAGCTATTAATCAACTCCCTAAGAAAAAGTCTCCAGGGCCAGATGGATTGACATGTGAATTCTACCAAACATTCAAGGAACAATTAATTCCAATACTATACAAATTATTTGAGAAAATAGGGACAGAAGGTATACTGCCAAATTCCTTCTTTGAGACCAATATGGTGCTCATAGCTAAACTAGGTAGGGTGAAAACAGAGAAAGAAAAGTATAGACCAATTTCTCTAATGAATATTGATGCAAAAATTTTAAATAAGATATTAGCAATGAGATTAAAGAAAGTCATCCCCAGGATAGTACACTATGACCAAGTAGAATTTATACCAGGAATGCAGGGGTGGTTCACTATTAGGAAAACTTTTGGCATAATCAATTATATTAATAAACAAACTTAAAAAACATATGATTATCTCAATAGATGCAGAAAAAGCATTTGATCAAATTCAACATCCATTCCTAATAAAAACACTAGAGAGTATAAGAATAAATGGGCTTTTCCTTAAAATGATCAGTAGAATCTATATTTAAAATCATCAGCAAGCATCATTTCTAATGGGGACAAACTAGAACTGTTATAAGGATCACCGAAGATCTGTCACTTTCCACATTAAAGGATCTAAGGGTTTGGAACCAGATATTCCAAAAGGCAAAGGAACTTGGATTGCAGTCAAGAATAAGCTACCCAGCTAGGATGAGTATTATCTTCCAGGGAAGAAGATGGGCATTTAATGATATAGGTGAATTTCACCTACTTCTCATGAAAAGACCAGAACAAAAAATTTGACCTCCAAACACAGAACTTAAGAGAAGCATAAAAAGGTACAAAGGAAGGAACTCTTGAGAACTATATTTCTACTATGGGTATACTTAAAGAAAGGGTGTATAATTTGATTTTACTTTGACAATATGAAAAAGAAACAAGAGGTGGAAGAAGTATCATACTAAAAAAGAAGGAAAAGGAGGTAAGATAAGTTTTTAAAAAAAGAAGGTGAAAATAGGGTAACATCTCATGAAGAAGCAAAGAAAACTATATAATTAAGAGAAAGAAGGGAGGGAGAAGAGCACTGTGTGAATCTTGCTCTCATCAGATTCGGTTCTAAAAGATTATATCAGAGACATTTGGTTTCACAGAGAAAATTGAACCTCCTTATAGGGAAGTGGGAGGGAAAGGAGGAAAAGAAAGGGAAAGACTAATAGAAGGGAAAACAGAACAATTAGGGGAAGGGTGTAAAAGAAGGTAGAGGGGCCTTAAAGGAAGGAGGACTGTTTGAGGGAAGTGGTCATCCAAAGCAAAATACAAGGGAGGGAAGAAGGGAGAAAGGGGAAAGGAAAGAGAAAAAAACATAACTTTGGGTAAATAAGAAAGCAGGAAATAAAGAATTAGATATTTTAACTGTGAACGTGAATGGGATGAATTCTCCCAGAAAACAGAAGAATATAGCTGAGTGGATTAAATGCCAGAATCCAAGAAAATGTTGTTTACAAGAAATACATTTAAAGCATAGAGTTACATACAGAGTGAGGGTAAAGGGCTGGAGCAGAATCTATTATGCTTCATGTGAACAAAAAAAGCACGGATAGCAATCCTGATCTCAGATCAAATAAAAGCAAAAATAGATCTAATTTAAAGAGATAAGGAAAGAAACTGTATTTTACTAAAGTGTGCCCTAGATAATGAAGCGGTATCAATACTAAATATATATGCACCATGTGCTATAGCATCCAAATTCCTAGGAGAGAAATTAACAGAGATGCAAGAAGAAATAGCAAAACAATACTAGTGGGAGATCTTAACCTTGTTCTTTCAGAATTAGATAAATCAAACTGCAAAATGAATAAGAAAGAAGTTAAGGTGGTAAACAAAATGTTAGAAAAGTTAGGTATGATAGATCTTTGGAGAAAATTGAATGGAAACAGAACTGAGTTTTCTTTTTTCTCAGCACTCCATAGAACATATACAAAAATTGACCATGTGTTAGGGTATAAAAACGTCAAAATCAAATGTAGAAAAGCAGAAATTGTAAATGAATCCTTTTGAGATCATGATGCAATAAAACTCACATGTAATATAAGGCCAGGAGAAAATAGACCAAAAGTTAATTGGAAATTAAATAATCTAATCCTGAAGAATGAATGGATGAAAGAGCAAATTATAGACACAATCGATAATTTCATCCAGGAGAACCTCAATAATGAGACAACATACCAAAACTTGAGGGATGCAGGCAATGTGGTAATAAGGGGAAATTTTATATTTCTAGATGCTTACTTGCATAAAATAGAGAAAGAGAAGATCAATGAATTCGGCTTACATTTAAAAAAAACTAGAAAAAGAGCAAATTAAAAACCCTGAATTCAACACCAAATTGGAAATTCTGAAAATAACAGGAAAGATTAATGAAATTGAAAATAAGAAAACTATTGAATTAATAAATAAAACTAAGAGTTGGTTTTATTAAAAAAACAAAACAGCCTTTACTTAATTTAATTAGAAAAAGGAAAGAGGAAAATCAAGTTGTTAGTCTCAAAAATGAAAAGGGAGAACTTTCTGGCAATGAAGAGGTAATTAGAGAAATAAGTAGGAGTTATTTTGCCCAAATTTATGACAATATATTTGATAATCTAAATGAAATGGAGGAATATGTACAAAAATATAGATTGCCCAAATTAACAGAAGAAAAAATAAATTATTTAAATAGCCCCATTTTAGATAAAGAAATAGAACAACCTATTAATCAACCCCCAAAGAAAAAATCTCTAAGGCCAGATGGATTGACATGTGAATTCTACCAAACATTCAAAGAACAATTAATTCCAATTCTATACAAACTATTTGAAAAAAATAGGGACAGAAGGTATACTACCAAATTCCTTCTATGATACCGATATGGTGCTGATAGCTAAACCAGGTAGGGTGAAAACAGAGAAAGAAAAGTATAGACCAATTTCCCTAATGAATATTGATGCAAAATTTTTAAATACGATATTAGCAATGAGATTACAGAAAGTCATCCCCAGGATAGTACCCTATGACCAAGTAGGATTTATACCAGGGATACAGGGCTGGTTCAATATTAGGAAAAATATCAGCATAATTAATTTTATTAATAACCAAACTATCAAAAACTATATGATTATCTCAATAGATCCAGAAAAAGCATTTGATGAAGTCCAACACCACTTCCTATTAAAAATACTATAGAGTATAGGAATAAATGGGCTTTTCCTTAAAATGATCAGTAGCATCTATTTAAAACCACCAGCAAGCATCATTGTAATGGAGACAAAGTAAAACTAAAATCAGGAGTGAAACAAGGCTGCCCACTGTCACCATTACTATATAATATTGTATTACAAATGTTAGCTTTGGCAGTAAGAGAAGAAAATGAGATTAAAGGAATTAGAGTAGGTAATGAAGGAACCAAATTATCATCTTTGCAGATGACCTGATGGTATACTTAGAGGACCCTAGAAATTCACCGAAAACACTGCTAGAAACAATTCACAACTTTAGCAAAGTTGCAGGATACAAAATAAATCCACATAAATCATCAACATTTTTATATATTACCAAAAAAGTTCAGCAGCAAGAGGTACAAAAAAGAAATTCCATTCAAAATAACTGTGGATAGTATAAAATACTTGGGAATCTATCTGCCACGGAATAGTCAGGAACTATAAGAGCTAAACTATAAAATACTGACCCTATCCCTAACCCTAACTTTAACCATAACCCTAACCCTAACCCGATTCTAACCCTAACCCAACCCTGACCCTAACCCTAACCCAAACCCTAACCCTAACCCTAACCCTAACCGTAACCCTAACCCTAACGCAACCCTAACCCT
>JAJPUD010031130.1:0-12719 GCA_023553655.1 Myrmecobius fasciatus | reverse complement strand
AGTTTCCAATTGGTTTTTGGTCTATTTTCTCCTGGCCTTATATTGCATGTGATTTTTATTCCGTCATGATCTGAAAAAAATGCATTTATTATTTCTGCCTTCCTGCATTTGATTTTGAGGTTTTTGTGTCCTAGCACATGGTCAATTTTTGTATAAGTTCCATGGACTGCTGAGAAAAAAGTAAACTCCTTTCTGTCTCCATTTAATTTCCTCCAAAGATCTATCATACCTAACTTTTCTAACATTTTGTTTACCTCCTTAACTTCTTTCTTATTTATTTTGTGGTTTGATTTATCAAGTTCTGAGAGAGGGAGGTTGAGATCCCCCACTATTATAGTTTTGCTGTCTATTTCTTCTTGCATCTCTCTGAACTTTTCCTCTAGGAATTTCCATGCTATACCACTTGGTGCATATATGTTTAGTATTGATATTGCTTCATCATCTATGGTACCCTTTAGGAAGATATAATTTCCTTCTTTGTCTCTTTTAATTAAGTCTATCTTTGCTTTTACTTGGTCTGAGATCAGGATTGCTACCCCTGCTTTTTTTTGTTCACCTGAAGCATAATAGATTCTGCTCCAGCCTTTTACCTTCACCCTATATGTATCTCTATGTTTTAGATGTGTTTCTTGTATACAACATATTGTTGGATTCTGGTTTTTTTTTTGTAGATCAAATTTTTTGTTCAGTTCTGGTCTTTTCAGTAGAAATAGGTGAAATTCTCCTATATCATTGAAAGACCATTAAAACAGACCTGTTTTGAGGTTCCTCCAGAGTATCTTCTTCTAGAATCGCGTTGCTCTCCGGATATTGTGGATTTTTTTGCTTCAGAATCAGTCTAGAGGCTTCATATTATGTTGGTTTGAGGGGAGGTTAGAGGAGGTTACAGAGAATCCTGTCTGATCTCCGCCACCATCCTTCCAAAGAGATTTCTCCAAAATTGTAATTTTCAATTAAATTTTAGGTTTATCACTGCTTATGATGTCCTTAGACTTTCCTTGGCAGTGGAGATACAAAGAAAACAGTAATGGATTTTTCTGTGAATCAGGTTATGTTTTAGTATCATTATATAACATATATCATATATATATATATGTGTATATATACATATATACACATACATACATATATCACAGGTATCATTATATATGTAAATAATAAAAAAGAATGATTGATATTTACAATGAATTTTAGGGTTTAAAAGGAACCACACACACACTATCTCATTTGATCTTCCAAACAATCTTGTGAAGTAGATATTGTGCACTTCTTATTTTGCAGATGATCTATCTGAGATTTAGAAATATTTAATTATTTGCCTATCACACAAGGCTATTAAGTATCAGAGGAAGGTCTTGAACCTAACTCTATCCTGACCCCAAGATTTTTTATCTTTTTTAATACTTTTGTATATAATGAAACATATGTAGAAGAAAAAGTGACACAAAAGACCAATGGGAACAATAAATAGTGAAGAAGGAGAAATTACTTTCAGTTGTATGGCTGAAAGGAGACTTTTGAATAAAGTAGCACCTGGGTTTTGTAAACATAAATTAAAACAAAGATCTTAACAGACATTGACAATCACCAACTGTATTACAGACATGTGGACCATCCCTACAAATGTGCAGAGGAGAAAGAATTAAGAGTAAACAAGATTAGTAAAAAGTTAATTATTCTTTTTGAGTACAACATAAGGTATTCAAAGAGCTTTCAATGCCAAAATAAAGAATTTTCATTTGTTGTTTTTGTGAAGCAAATGAAAACAATAAGCTGTTAAAATATATTACGTGGGAAAATTATTTTGGCAACATGTCAGGATTGGATGTAAGATAGGAAGGAATGGAAATAATGAAACC
The DNA here is from genome assembly GCA_023553655.1 of Myrmecobius fasciatus. NCBI lineage: Eukaryota > Metazoa > Chordata > Mammalia > Dasyuromorphia > Myrmecobiidae > Myrmecobius > Myrmecobius fasciatus. Next base: position 10,860 of record JAJPUD010031130.1, on the reverse strand, counting down.
AATTAGGAAGCTATTTTAAAAGTCTCAATTATTCCATTTCAGTTCAGTTCCATTAAAAATTATTAAAATAAATAGTGAATAGCATCTACAGCCAGGAAAGCAACTGTGCGAGAAGAAAGAAAAGACCAATTCATAAGATGTTTTGGTAGTAGAACTAAAATAATTTGGGATTTCATTTGGGGTGAAGGTAAGATAGAGGAAGAGAGAAAAGAAAATTCTCTAAGTTCTCTTTCTAGATGACTGAAAATATGACGACTGAAATAAAAATATGTAGTTTAAAGAAGTGTCAAGTTTTGAGATCAGAGTCCAGAAGGAGATTAGAAAATGGAGAATAAAATTTAAATTTGCTATACATTCAACCTCATCTCACTTCTTTTGACTGAACATTGTATTGTAGGGTCTTTGTTAATCTTTATCCCTGTATTTCAACCATCTATTTTAGTGCCTAGAATACTGTTGTTATGTGATAATTGTGCATTGAATTGAGGATTTATCATGGTAAACACAGGGAAAAATGGCTAAAATCATGCAAATAAAATAAAATAAAATTTAAAAAAAATGGCTAAATTCAGTCAGTGGCCAGAATGTGTGTAGGTAAAGCATCCAGGTGAACATTTTCAGAAAGCACTTAAAAATGTGGAGTTTAGAGGACAGACAGAGGAAATGGACATTTACAATTAGGATTTATCAACATATCAGTTACAATCAAGTATATGAGAGTGAACCATCACCACGAGTTCAGAGATCTTGTTATATATTTTGTATAACCCACAATACTTAGCACAGCAATTGGGTACAATGAGATAACCAACAAAGGTTAAGGCAAAACAGAATTATTAATTCTATATATTTAGAGTAGAGTGGAGGTGAGAAGAGTCAAACTGACAGGTTGTTTGAAAACTAGAGTGGGAAAAATGGTTTTTGATGACAAATTTCATCATTTTTCAATAAGTTACTTTTTTTTTGTTCAGTGTTTTGGTGGTTAAGAAAAAAATCATAATGAAGGCAATATGTATCACTTTTATAGTCAGTCAACCTAAAGGTTTTAAGCACTTACTCTGTGCCTACAGTGAACTGTGGACTCAAAAAGTGAACAAAGGCAAAACAAGTATTTCTACTCTCAAGGAACTTACATTTATTTTCCTTTATTTCAAATTTATGGATAAAATAAGCATTTCTCTAACATAGTTTAATTTAAAAAATGAACATTGTACATAAAACTACAAATTATTTCTTTTAAATATACAACAAAGTTATCATGTAATGTTTTTCCTTCTCTATCCCCATCTTAGAGTTGGTTAGCCTTAAACACATTATTTTAGCACAATAGTTTTTTAATCACCTTCATATATCACAACTTGTTCCACCATTCCCCAACTGAAGAACATCCCTGTATTTTCCAGTTGTCATACTGCAAAGAGAACTGCTATAAACATTTTAGACTATATGTAGTCTTTTGCTTTTTTTTAAATTCTAATAACTTAATAAGCTTAATAATTCTTTGGACATAATTCTAGATTGTTTTCCCAAATGAATGTGTCCCAAATTTTTACATGCCCTGCAGCATTTCTTGCTTTCTACTTTTTTAATTCTAGGCAATTTGACAGGCATGATGATATTTTGTTTCAATTCACATTTCCTTAATCAATAATTATTGAGAGCTTTTAAAATCATAGGAAATTGTTTTTTTTTCTAATGCGCAATGAATTCACATTTCAAAATCGTAAGTTTTATATTTGTGAGATGCAAAGTTGTTAGGTTTATTCTCTACTATAAGTTTTATGTTTACTGTAGTCTATTAATCTACCTTTCTATTTCTTATTTAGTTAAAGATAGTTTTTATAATTACTGCCTTATAATATAAATTATGATCTGTACAGCTAAACCTCCTTCCTTTACTTTTTTTCATTATTTCCCCTGATATTTTTGATGTTTTGTTCTTTACAAAGAAATTTTGTTATTAGTTTTCTCTAATTCTATAAAATAATGTTTTGCTAATTTGATTAGGAAGGTTTTTGATATATAAATTAGCTTAAGGAGCTCACATTTTAACGGAGAAGACAACATATAAATAACTATATACTATGTACAGAATAGGTGTAAGATAATAAAGTAAAAGCCATAAGAAATGACTGCAAAAATAACATTGTAACATATTCCATTTATACATATTACTAAATCAATTCACATACCATGTAAGTGCTTCCTAAGTTCTAGAAACCATGAGGGTGCTAAGAATTCAAAGAAAAAAATGTGAATAGATAATTATTTTCAAATAAATATAACAGGTAAGTAATTAATATGAAAATTCTTTCATTTGATAACTAATTAAATTAGTGATGAGCTTAATTTTGAGCATTGAAAATGAATAGAAATTGTTATTGTTGCTTTCAGGTCTTTGGTATAGAAAACTCATATACTAGATGCATAGAAAAGTGGTTCTCAATTTTTTAAGTTTGAATTCTCTTTCTGTAGATAAGAATATTGCTCAGACTCCATGTGCTAGAATTGAATAAGATCAAGCTTATAATGTTAGTGTGCATATTTATTTGTGCATTTTGAGTAATATTGCTGTGTACCAAGGGAACTGTGGAAAACATGTTGGGATTTTTGACTTAAAATGTCTTCTTTTCTACATGTGTAATTACATCTCATCATTTTGGAGAATGGCTTAGCTAAAATACTTTAAGAAAGCAAATAACTTTTAGATGATCCTTAGGGACAGGAAATCACAGATCTAGAAAGTTTCACTTAGTTTAAACACTTTAATTGAAGAAAGCAAACAAATTTTAGGTGATCAATTAGATCAGAAAATCATAGATTTAGGGCTCAAAATCATCTTAAATACATCTAGTCCAAAGAAATCATGTGTCTATATCACGTGATTAGTAAATTCAATCATAATGTATGAAGATACAATCTTACTAAATAAAAATGTATTTCTTATGTTTGCAGGCCAAACTATGTTTTAAAACATAGCACCCTAAATATTTCTTGAATTAAATATGGTCTGAGATAGGTTTCAAAGAATTTTCAGCCTTCAGTATTAATCATATGGAATGTCTACTTTTCACTATTTTATTCTCAAGAACACTCATTTGAAAGTGGGACTCATTTTCCAACTGCCTTCCCTTCAGAGATCTTCTGGATATTTAAAGTGTATGAATAGATGGAAATGAATCACTCTGTGATACATGAATTTATTTTATTAGGACTTACCAGCTCTTGGGAACTTGAAATTTTCTTCTTTGGGATCTCCCTTTTGGCTTATATATCAATAATGTCAGGAAACATTCTCATTGTAGTTATGGTGATCTTTGACTCACACCTGCATTCCACTCCCATGTATGTACTCCTTGCTAACCTTTCCTGTATTGACATGACTATTTCCACTGTCACTGTCCCCAAGATGATCACAGATTTCTTCAGAGAGAGAAAAACCATTTCTTTATGGGGTTGTATGGTGCAGATGTTTCTGCTTCACTTCTTAGGGGGCAGTGAAATGACTCTACTCATTATCATGGCTATTGATAGATATGTTGCAATATGTAAACCTCACCATTACACATCTATTATGAATCATCAGATGCTTGTAGGTTTGGTGGTACTCTCTTGGGTTGTTGGTTTCATCCACACCATCAGCCAGATGGTTTTTATTATGAATCTACCTTTCTGTGGTCCCAATGTAATTGATAATGTTTTTTGTGATATTCCGCTTGTGATCAAACTTGCCTGCACTGACACCTATTTTCCAGATTTACTGGTTGTAATTTTCAGTGGGCTACTCTCATTGACCTGCTTCATCTTTTTGCTTTTGTCCTACATTGTCATCTTGGTCACTGTACATCATTCCTCTCAAAGTCTCTCTAAAGCTATGTCTACATTGTCTGCTCATATTACAGTAGTAATTCTCTTCTTTGGCCCAATTATCTTCATCTATGCTTGGCCATTCGGCAATTATTCAGTGAACAAATTTCTCTCAATTTTTTACTCTATTATCACCTCTTTTCTAAATGCAATCATTTACACCTTGAGGAATAGAGAAATGAAAGCATCTATGATTGAACTCAGGAGCATACACATCAGGTCCAAACAGAATTTCTAGATAAGGCTTTAGGTTAGACTCATATTATAAAGGTTCCCCAGAATAGCAAGTTATTTAATTACTATATTTAAAAATGTTTTAAATAAAAATATATATATAACTGTTCATTCTTTATACTGTGGAAAATATTCATGTGTATTTATTTAAATAAAGAGCAATTATTTTAATAAGTATTAGTAAATAATATTTTGGAGTGGCATATTATTGCAAATTTCAGGGGCAATGTAAGTGGAAAACAGTTCACTTTGATTTGTATCACATGTTTTATGTATGGTAAAGTCCATTGATCCAAGGGGGATCTTTGTCTTGCATTCAGTGGTATATACTAATAAGAGTCAAGTCTAAGAATATTGATAAAGAAGCTTCTATGATTTGATATTGCATATAGAAGAAATGGAGGGGCAGCTAGGTGGCACAGTGGATAGACCATCAGCCCTGAAGGCAGGAGGGTCTGAGTTCAATTCTGGGCTCAAACATTTAACACTCCCTAGGTGTGTGACCCGTGGCAAGTCACTTAACCCTAAATGCCTCAGCAAAAAAAAAAAAAAAAAAAAAAGAAAGAAAAAGAAAGAGAAAGAAAGAAAGAAATGGGAAAACTCATAACTGCAAACTAAATTTAGGATTATATATTTAGCAAATATTTTTAAGAATCCATATGGTACAAGATAATGAAAAGAGATACAAAGGGAAAAAATAGTCCCTACTTTGAAAGCCTACATTTTACTGACATAAATGTGGTGTTTACAAAGTTCCTTTCTCATACACCTGTTAGACACCTTATCGAAGATTAGATGGGATCATGTATTCAGAATAATTTGTAAATTTAAATTTTAAAGTAGCAGAAAATCTTAAAGTCAGATAGGACTTGAGGATCATGTTTCTGATAAAGGAATTGCATATCAATGAGGATTTACATACATATTTGGGCCTAAAGTTAATGAAACAAAGGTTGCTTTTTTATTTCTCTGCTTCTAGTTAAAATATAGATGTGTTATACATACGTGTATAATATGTTATACATGAATAATTATGAAAGATCTATTACACCAGCAGGGAATGTGAAACAGTGGGCAAAAAGCATCACTTGAACTTTACTCTCATCTGTTATTTGCTGGAAAAGGGAATGATATCCAAAATCAATTAAATGTATAAATCTATTTCACCTGACAAAGAAGTATGAGGGGAAGATATTAAGTAAATGGGAAATGCATAGAGAATATGGAGGTGCATCAGGGGAGGTGGTTGACAGAACCAAAACACTGTTAAGGATGGAAAGTGTAATAGGAGAGAAAATAAATGGGAGGAGAAATAATATGAATGGGAATATACATGTATTAATCATATCTGTGAATGCAAATGGAATGAATTCTCCCATAAAACAGAAGCAGTTAGCAGAATGGATCAAAAAACAGAATCCTGCAATATGTTGTTTTCAAGAAACACACCTGAAGGAGAGGAATGAACACAAAGTAAAGCTAAGAGGCTGGAACAGATTCTATTATGCTTCAGCTGAAGTAAACAATAACAATAACAACAACAGCAGTAAACCAGGGATATCAATCCTTCACAGACAAATCTCAGACAGAACAAAAGCAAAAATAATTCCAATGAATGAATGAAATAAGAAAGGAAAGTGCATCTAACTAAAATATACCATATGTGATGAAGCATTATCAGTACTAAACACATACCTACCAAGTAGTATAACATCTAAATTGTTAAAGAATTTAAGAGAATTACAGGAAGAAATAGATAACAAAATTATGCTAGTAACCTATCTCAACTGTTACCTCTCAAAACTTGCAAAGCCCATTCAAAAAATAAACAAGAAATAAACTAATGGGGTAAATTAAATATTAAAAAGATAAAGATGACAGATCTTTGGTGGAAAAAATTGAATGGGAATAAAAATGAATATAAATTTTTGTCATCAGCATATGGCACCTACACAAAAAATAGACCTTGTAAAAGGCTATAAAAACCTCAATGTCAAATGTATAAAGGAATAAATACTAAAATATTATTTTCAGATCATATTGTAATAAAAGTATATTGGAGTGAAAAGATGGATTAAAATTAATTGGAAACTAAACAACCTAATCTAAAGAATAAGTGAGTAAAAGAACAAATCAGAGAAACAATCAGATAGAATGACAATAATGATAAAACATACCAAAATTTATATGATGCAGCCAAAACAGTACATAGAGAAAAATTTATTTCCCTAAATTCTTACATCAACAAAATGGGGGAAGACAGATGAAAGAATTATATATGTAACTAAAAAACTTGAAAAAGAACAAATTAAAAATCTTCATTTGAGAACCAAATGGGAAATTCTGAAAAAGAAAAGTGAGATTACTAAGTTTGAAAACAAAAGAGACAAACAAGAAACATCAAAACCACCATAAAGCTGTTGAGCTAATAAGTAAATCTAGGAGGGTTTTTTTTTTTAAAGCAAAGAAAAAAAAAACCCTTAAACCCTATAAGATAGATAAAACATTGGCTAATTGGATTAAGAAAAAGAAAGAAGAAAAACATACAACCAATACCAAAAATAAGAAGGGTGAAATCATGACCAACAAAGAATAAATTAAAACAATCATTAGGAATTATATGCCAATGAATAGGACAATCTGAAATCAATGAATAACATGAACATAAAAAAAATTACTTGGGTTAACAGATCAGGAAATCAAAACCCTAAATAACTCTATCTTTGAAAAAAAAAAAATTGAAGAAGCCATTAATGAACTCCCTAGGATAAAAATCCCTGGAGCCATATGGGTTCATGAGTGAATTCTACCAAACATTTAAAAAACAATTAATTCCAATGCTATATAAACAACTTGAAAAACAGGTGAAGAAGCCCTGGTATAATCCTTTCATGTTACAAATGTGTTGCTGATACTTAGACCATAAAGAGCTAAAACATAGAAAGTACATTATAGACCAGTTTCCTTAATGAACATTGAAGTAAAAATTTTGAACCAAATGCTAGCAGAGCAATTACAGCAATATATCATAAGGCTTATATTCTATAACCAGATGGGATTTATACCAGGATTGCAGTGTGGGTTCAATATTAGCAAAACCATCAATCTAATTGGCCATATTAATAAAAAAACATATGATTATCTCAATAGATATAGAAAAGACTTTTGGCAAAATAGAATACACATTGCTATTAAAAACACTAGAAAATATGAAAATAAATGGAATTTTTCTTAAAATTATAAACAGTATTTATCTAAAATAAGCAGCAAGCTTTATTTGCAATAGGAATAAACTTTCCCACTGAAATCATGGGTGTAGCAAAGTTGCCCATTCTCACCACTATTATTCAATATTGTACTAGAAATTTTAACTTTAGCAATAAGAGAAGAAAAAGTAATTGAAGGAAAGAAAATGACTGAGGAAACAAAGCTAGACGATATGATGGTATTCTTGTTGAACTTTAGAGCAAAAACTTAAAAATTACTTAAAATTATTAAAACTTTAACAAAATTGCAAGATACAAAATAAACTGACCTGAATTATCAGCATATTTTATGTAACCAACAAAGCCCAATATCAAGAACTAGAAAGAGAAATTTCATTTAAAATAACTATAAAGAATCTAAAACACTTGAGTCTACCTGCCAAGACAAACCCAGAAACTATGTGAACAGAACAATAATACACTTTTCATGCAAGTAAAGTCAGCTGTAAACAACTGACAAAATATTAATTGCTTGTGGGTAGGCCATAGCTAATATAATAAAATGATAATTCTGCCTAAATTAATCTGCTTATTCATTGCCATACCAATGAAATTACCTAAAAAAAACGCCCAATAGAACTTTTTAAAATTAGAGCTAGAAAAAAGAACAACAAAATTCATGTGTAAGAAAAAAGAGGTCAAGAATGTCAAGTGAATTAATTTTAAAAAACTACAGAGGAAGTTGACATAGCAATACCACATCTCAAACTATTTCATAAATAAGTAATCATCAAAACTATATGATACTAAGAAACAGACTGATGGATCAGTGGAATGATTTGATCCACAAGATAGAGAAGCCAATAATAAAGGTGTTTGATGAACTCAAGAGACCCAGCCAGTGGGACAAGAACTCACTACTTGACAAAAACTTCTGTGAAAAGTGGAAAATAATAGGACACAAACTAGGTATAGATCAAATTTAAAATGGGTACATGATTTTAGACATAAAGGTTAATAGTATAAGCAAATCAATTAAAAGAGCAATAATAGACATATGGGCAAGGCAACATTCATGATCAAACAAAAGATAAAGAGCATTACAAAATGCAAAATAGATGCTTTTTATTATTGTAAATTACAAGGTAAAGGAAACCAATGAAACCAATATCAGACGGAAAGCAGAAAACTGTGAAACATTCTTTATAGCATGTTTCTCTGCTAAAGACTCCATTTTTCAAGTTTCTAGAGAATTGAATCAAATGTATAAGAATAAAAAACATTTCCCAGTTAATAAATGGTCAAAGAATATAAACAGGCAGTTTCAGATGAAGGAATAAAAGCTATCTATAAACATATGAAGAAATGCTTTAAGTCTCTTTTGATCAGAGAAATGAAAATTAAAAGAACTCTGAGACTCCACCTGACACTTATTAGACTGGCCAATATGACAAAAAGAAAAATTAAAAATGTTTTAAATAATATGGGAAAATTCATACTAATTATACTAATTACTGTTGATGGAATTGTAAACTGATCCAATTTGCAACCATGTAACCAATCTGTGCATACCTCTGACCCAATTATATCACTATATCCAAAAGAGATCATTAAAAAAAATTTATATGTCCAAAAATATTTATGGCAGTCCTTTTCATGGTGGCAAAAAATTAGAAATTTAGAGAATGTCTATCAAATGAGGAATGGCTGAACAAGCTGTGACATATGAATGTAATGGAATACTGTCATGCCCAAAGAAAAGAAAAACAGGCAGATTTCAGAAAAATCTGCATAGGCTTATATATAAATTAAAGCAAAGGGAAATGAGCAGAATCAGGAAAACATTGTACAAAATATCAGCAACATTGTGTAATAATCATCTATGGCTGATTCAGTTCTTCTCTGTCAGACAATGAACTCAGACATCTTTAAAGAATTTCCAAGTCAACATTCTATTTATAACCAGATAAAGAGCTGATGGACTCAGATTGCAGATCAAAACTAATTTTTTTCCCCTTGCTTTATGCTTTCTTGTGATTTGCCTCCATTTTAACTGTTTTTTCTTTTACAATTGTGACTAATATGAAAATATATTTTACATATCATCACAAGTATAAGCTGTATTAAACTGTCTACATCTTCAGAAGAGGAGAGGCAAGGGAAACTGTGAGGGTAAAAAATTTAGAAATCAATTTTTTTTTAAATTGAACAATAAAACTTTTCTTGACATTAACTGGGAAAAAAATAAAATAAAAAAATAAGCTTTTGCCTATACTTTGTGAACTTCAAACTGGGGGAGGGGAAGAATATCATAAATAACACATTGTCTTTGATTTCTTTTTAAGGGTAATAAATCAAGAGACTGAAAAAAAATCCCTTCAAGTATACCTGTATCTTTAATTTCACATCTGTTGTTTGGAGATAGAATGTAGGCCTACCTACTGCTGTGAGTAAGACCCCAAACACAAGGGACCCTTTTGCTTAAAGGCAAGTTTCAGAGATGCACAAGAAACTTGGGATATCGCCCCCTGTACCTTAAAAACAAAGCTCAACAAAACTACAAAACACTCTCCACACAAATAAAGTCAGATCTAAACAATTCGATAAACATCAAGTGCTCTTGGATAGGTCGAGCGAATATAATAAAGATGGCAATACTACCTAAACTAATCTATCTATTTAGTGCTATACCAATCAAATTCCCAAGAGATTATTTAACTGACCTAGAAAAAATAACAACAAAATTCATCTGGAAAAACAAAAGGTCAAGAATTTCAAGGGAATTAATGAAAAAAATGCAAATGAGGGTGGCCTAGCTGCCCCAGATCTAAAACTATATTATAAAGCAGTGGTCACCAAAACCATTTGGTACTGGATAAGAAATAGAGTAGTAGATCAGTGGAATAGGTTAGGTTCACAGGACAAAATACTCAATGACATTTGTAATCCAGTGTTTGATAAACCCAAAGACGCCAGTTTTTGGGATAAAAATTCACTATTTGACAAAAACTGCTGGGATAATTGGAAACTAGTCTGGAAGAAATTAGGCATTGACCCACACCTAACACCATATACCAAGATAAGGTCAAAATGGATTCATGATCTAGACATAAAGAATGATATTATAAACAAATTAGAACAATGTAGGATGGTTTACCTCTCAGATTTGTGGAGGGGGAAGGAATTTGTGACCAAAGAAGAACTAGAGGTCATCATTAATCACAAAATAGATAAGTTTGACTATATCAAGTTAAAAAGTTTTTGTACAAACAAAATGAATGCAGACAAGATTAGAAGGGTAGCCGTAAACTGGGAAAATATTTTTACATCCAAAGGTTCTGATAAAGGCCTCATTTCTAAAATATATAGAGAATTGACTAAAATATATAAGAATTCAAGCCATTTTCCAATTGACAAATGGTCAAAAGATATGAACAGACAATTTTCAGACGAAGAAATTGAAACTATTTCCAGTCACATGAAAAGGTGCTCCAAGTCACTCTTGATCAGAGAAATGCAAATTATGACAACTCTGAGATACCACTACACACCT